>CAUYRH010054730.1:0-23094 GCA_963574655.1 Perodicticus potto
ATTTCTATGCATCTCTCCCCTCTGAGACATATCCTAATCTCAGGAACCGTGCACTCAAAATGGCAGCCACCTTTGGTAGCACTTATGTCTGTGAACAGACTTTTTCCAGAATGAAACATCTGAAATCTCCAACCAAATCTAAACTAACCGATGCACACTTGCATCACTTGTTACAACTAGCAGTGACAAATATGGAACCGGACATTGACCATCTCATTAGCCAAAAGCAGGCCGGCCCATAGTTCCCATTGAAATACTGGTAACTTTGTTGATTTAACTTTATTTGTTCTTCATTTTAAATATCGTATTTGTTCCTATTTTATTTTTTTACTTCAAAATAAGATGTGTGGAGTATGCATGGGAATTTGTTAATAGTTTTTTCTTTAAAAAACTATAGTCCAGCCCACCAGCAGTCTGAGGGACACTGAACTGGCCCCCTGTTAAGAAAGTTTGAGGACCCCTGGTTTATAGACTTAATTTCGTAGCAAAAAACAAAAGGGCTCTGTTTGGATTTGCTATTTGCAGGGAAAGAAAAGTTAAATCAGTTCCTAAGAAGGCCGCATATTATTTTGCTCCTTGAAAATTCAATTTTGCCTGAGATATTATGGTGAGCTTTGCATAGCTCAATATTAAGGTGAAGTTTATTTCTACTTTGATCATGTTTCTTTGTATTCTTTGCCTTATCTGGAGAACTTTGGCTGTCTAAAAGTTCTGGTCTCCAGCTGTCTCAATCTTATTATTATTATTATTATTATTATTGACAGAGTCTCATTTTATTGCCCTCAGTTGAGAGCTGTGGCGTTACAGCACTTGGGCTTAGGCAATTCTTGCCTCAGCCTCCCAAGTAGCTGGGACTACAGAGTGCCCGCCACAACGCCCAGCTATTTTTTGTTGCAGTTTGGCTGGTGCTAGATTTGAACCCGCCACCTTCAGTATATGGGGCCGGTGCCCTACTCACTGAGCCACAGGCACCACCCAAGCTTTCTCAATCTTAAAATGGAATTATTAATAAATATAAATCAGTTGGGTTCTGGAAAGAGCTTCCATTAATCAAAATAATTATAAAATGTTTTATAAAATTATATGCCAAAAAAATGAAGCATTTTTTATTAAAATTGGGCAAGTTATTTAACCTGAGTCTTAGTTTTTTCAGTATTAAAGTCATTAGTAGGATTGTCAAGAATGTTAGTAAACAGATCTTCTTTGTCAGTGATGGTAGAAATAGGAATTGATATAATCTTTCTGGAGAGCCAATTAACAAAATAATTACAAGTTCTTTAAAATGTGCATACATTTTTGCAGCAAGGAGTATTTAACAATGTTCATCTTCCTATTGTTTATAATGACAAAGACAGTGAACAACTTAAATGTTCAGCAATAGGGATTTGGTTTATGGTTTATTCCGTGTAATGGTATGCAACTATTAAACATAATTGTGGCATTAGTAGATATTAATAGAATTGGAAGGAAATTCGCTGTGTATTAGCATTTGTGGTGATCTGTGTCTCTTCATTTTCAGCTACTGCAACCATGCGGTAGCTGGTAACTTTATAAAAACAAGCTAGCATTAACAGTATGTAATTATTGAGCACCATGGCATCCTTAGCACTATGCTCAGCTTTGTGTATAAATTAGCTCATTGAAGTTTCATATTAACCCTACTGAGTGGGAACAGTTTGGCACCTCAATTTGCAGATGAAGAAACCAGAGGAATAAAGTCTACATTTTGAAACCATGGGCTAGACTGCCTCTCTGTAACCATCTTTAGGTTCTGCATGGGATAGTCTTCTCAGGTGTCTTGTGGAAATTCCTTCAGATCCTTTCCTGTAACTGCATCCTTATTTGAGAGTACTTTGACTCAGGTATATGGCAGGGGAAGAAGTGGTCCACCCATTAATATGGAGGTCAGCAACCCATGGTCCATGGGTCAGAGTCACTCTGCCACTTGTTTTTGTGTATCAAGTTTTATTGTAACATAGTCATGCTTATTCATTTATTTATTATCTATACCTGCTTTTGTACTATAAGGACAGAAAAGAGTGGTTTCAAGAGATTATTGCATAGTACACAAAGCCTAAAATTTTTATTATCTGGTCTTTTACAGAAGAAGTTTGCTGATCCCTGCCTTGATACATTAGAAATCTGGAACTATGCATATTCTGTTATAATGAGCACTCTTCTTTTCCTTAAAGAGAGTAATTCAAAAAAGAAAAAAAACTATTTAAAAAATTGGTGATACAGGCCATAGGCGTCCAGGCAGTTGCAGAGAGCTTTCTGAGACAGTGAACAAGAGCAGTCTATTTCAAAACTACTGAAGGCCCTCTGTGCATGGTTGACTGGCATTCCCTAACTGGGCCTTTTTTGTTGCCCTAACAATCTGCCTGTTGCTGCTCCTCTGAGAAGGAATGTGTATTCACAAATGAGATGCTCCATTAGTCATGGTGCATTTCCTGGGCCCTGGAGACCTGAGCATGACATCACCAAGGGCCAATGAGAAAGGATTCACTGTAGCAAGCACTCAAAATTCTTTAGAGGACTGTAGACTGTATGTTCTGTTCCTAGTTCTCAGGGTGTGATCTGAGCTTGCCTTGCTCATCAGCTGTATTCTGGGCACAGAAATCTAGCTTCCAGACCCAAGCAGCCAGGACAAGCTTGAAAATCTGCAGAGCTGCAGACATATTCCCATTTAGCACTTTTTTCCAGAGTTTGAGTTTTTATTCCCAGAGTTTTCCACTCCTGATGACGCTGTTGCTTCATATGGTGAAGGGTGGGTGGTGAAAGATGAAGTCTGCGTTAGATAAAAGACACTTTGAGGATAAGCATAGGTTAGTAGCAAAACAAAATCAGAAGCATATTTCACCATTTTGTTACATTGCTTTTGTGTGTAGTTTAACATAATAAAACATCTTTTAACAGCAAAGGCCCCTAGCAAAATTAGTGTGGCTTAAAATAGAACAATGATCCAAGGAACTTTACTGAGGGGATTAGTAACTCATTAAATCTTTTATCTTCAAGAAGAAAAGTTTCTTTCTTTTTTTCCCCCTTTTTAAAAAATTTCTTGGGATTTAAGCATTTTAGATAAACCCTCTTCTCTCTCTTTGTCTTTCTTTCTCTGCTTTCTAATATGTGTATTTGCTTATTTATGAAAATGATTTGTGGAATTTAGTCTTAGAGGTAACTTTGTTAATTCTGTGTACCATAAAATCTATGGAATTACTTGTTTTCTAATTGGCTCAATCTTTTACTAACAAGCTATAATTATAAAATTCTCTCCTTAAAAATTATTCACAGAAACCGAGGCTTAGAATACAATGTGAACTGACAGACTTTAATGGTTTAATCCAGTAATTTAATACAAGACGTGTGTTTTCTGATCTTTCTATTCAATGTATGGTTGAATGAGAATGATTCCCATAGTATTTTTCATGTTTGGATCCTTTTTGATAAAGTGAAAAGAAATTGAGAAAAACAGCCATCTTTGTTACTGTGTTAACTGAAGCTGCCATATACATTGGAGGATCCTGCCTCTACCACTTTAAAAAAAATTTTCCTGTTTCTGCAAGGTGAAGATGATTATTTTTTATAATTATAGAGGCTTTTGTTTGAAAAATCACTTGAAAGCACATGAATTTATCCATATTTCCTAACATATATACTAGTAATTAAAGGAATTTCCTCTAGAACTGTGTAATATACTAAAAAGAGGGCACTTTTTAGCACTTCTCAGACTGTCCTTCAAAGATCTCTATACACTTCAAAACTTTAATTACTAAAATTTCAAAACATCTTTTAGAGACATTCTAAATGGTATTTATAGAAATACCATTTATAGAAATACCATTCCAAAAACTAAAAGGTTTTTATAGATGAGGAAACTGAGGTATAGAAAGAGTAAACCTTCTGCCTTGTGTCATTCACAGAAGTAGAAATTGAATACAAAAATCCTACCAAAATCCTTAAGAGGACAGTTCTTTGTGTCTTTACTTAAGATTGTTCTTCTTTTCCTTTGATATCTTCAAGCTTTGCTTCATTAACAATGCTTATTTTTCATAACCCTTTGACTGGGACAAAACCCGAGGTGAGTCTAGCCTCTGCAGACTGGAGGCAAACCTAGGTGGGATTAACCCTACTTATCTGAGGGGTAGCAGTGTGGAATGTGGGGCCCTGTGCCCTTTCCCACAGCATCCCTCTTGGCTGAGTACTTAATATTCCTCAATCCCATTCCCCCAATTTTCCCCACCTGAGTTAATATTTACCACCTTTCTTCTCAGAGGATTGTGAGGACTACAATGAATTCATATTGATAAAATGCTTCAAGTCCTTTGGAGAAAAGCCTTATGTAAGTACTCAGTTAGCGCTGGCTGTGATGCCAGTCACAAGCTCCTTGAGTATACACTAGGGACCTTCATAATCAGTTAACCTGATGCTTGTTTTTGGCAAGGACAGCCTCTCGAAGCAGGTCTGCTGCTGCCTCAGGAAGACACATCTAGTTTGCAATGTTGAAAGCCAGGTGATCCTTAAAGCAGCTACACAGTAATGTCTCCTCACTACTTCTGTTTCCTGCTAATGTGGGAAGCAGCAGATGCCTCCCTCAGAGACCCTGCCAGAGGGTTGGCATGCCATGCTTATCATCTCATTAAGCCCTAAACTTTTCCTGTAGAAGAAAACTCTCAAAGGGCTACTCCAGAATAGCATGACAGTGAGAGGTCATGACAGATAATCAGATCGGTTTATGAAGTTAAGGATGAGTCATGTCACTTCTGAAGGGATTGGCATCAAATTATTTCACAAAACCAAACACTGAAGCAAAAAAAGCCTTTAGCCTCATTAAGGAGACCAGATAAAAATCCTACTTAATCCATCTTTCTTTTCCTTTTCCTCTAGCTCAGCTGGTGTGCAGGTGTAGGGCAGCTTGGCAGAAGCTTTGAACATTTGGAAAAGGGAGTCTTTACTGAAAGTCAATGACACACTCTTCCCTTGGAATGTTGCTGATGTCATGGAAAACCTGGACCTTAGCAATAACCCCTAACAACCAGAGCTACAGTAAACAGTAAATGTTACCTCCACCAAGGCACTGGTTTTCAAAGAGTTTTAATAGGCTAGTGCTTGCCAGCCACAACTCATAATTTCTTATAATTTTACCCTACTCTTTAAAAGCGTTGGATAACTGCTGAGGTTTCTCTGCCACTTGGGGATGAAAAGCCAAATTCACGTCATTTTGAAGGTTCACTAATCAGAATAATGGCACTTCTTTTCCAGTCCTCTTAGTACCCCCTGCCATGCTCATGGATTTAGGTTTGGTAGATTTAATACTTTTTCAAAGAAATCTCTTGTCATACTGAGTCTGAATTTCTGATGATGGGATTTAATTGAAGTGCCAGGTCTAGTGTTTAACTCAATGTGGTTAATTGGTAGCACTTGATCTATAGGTTAGATTCCAACCAACTTGAAACAAGGGGGCCAAGTGACACCCTACATCCTGTAGTTCAAACTTAAACAATGTGCAAAGACACAGAAACAGTTTGGGAGGAATTTTCTCCCAGGGCTGCCCACTTTTTAGAAGAGATTGTTGGAGACAGGTTTGGTGGCTCACACTTATAATTCTAGAACTTGGGGAGGTTGAGGTGGGAGGATCACTTGCGCTCAGGAGGTTGAGACCAGCCTGAACAAGAGACCCTGTCTCTACTAAAAAATTAAAACTAGGGTGGTGGAGGCAAGATGGCTGACTGGAGCCAGCTTTCCACAGAGGCTCCCATCTAGAAAGAGAGTTAAAGGACAGAAGTTTAGCCAGAAAGCTGATGGTTCACATCTGAGCTAAGAGAGAAGGTTGAAGAACGCACATCAACCCTGCTGAGGCAAGCTGCGACCCCAAGGATACAAACAAAAGGTACAAAATCCACTGCCAAGCAGACGGGAGTCCCCTCTCCCATGAAAATGGCTCACAGTAACTCCATACAAATAAGTGAGCCAAGCTCAAATATCCTCCCATTTTATCCCACAGGAAAGACCCTCTAAAAACCAGACCTCATTCCCCTACTAGGGTGCCATGGCACTCTCCTGCCAGGCATAAAACTGTATATATTCTCTACATGCAATTTTGAACCCCCAGCATTCCCTTCCACTCTCATCCCAAGGTCTGGAAGCCTGTCCCCAATGGAGTCCAGATTCTTGGGTATTTTCTCAAGGGTTATGAACGTGGCATAGGCTGTTGCTAATCTGTGCTGATTCTCCAGCACCGGAAAAAGAAGAGGACGGTCAAGCGAGACAGAACTGTACAGGAGTGGCGGTGCCCCAAGGCACAGAGCAGCAGCCGCAGTGGTGGGAACATTAGGGGTCACACCCCTGGGGATATTTGGAAATGACACTCCCAGTCTCTCTGGGCAACCAGAGGAAGCCAGGCGTCTTCTCTGGTGGCAGCCACTGGCAGAACACATCTGGGATGGAAACGCAGGCCCTGTGAGTAAAGGGTATGCCTGAAGTGGTACCGCCTCGGCAGAGTGTGGGGACTAGACTATGTGCACAGAGACAGCAGACTCCCAGGGTGGGGCTGACCCAGAGTACTGCGTTATTGAGCTTCAGACTCACCTGGTCCTCAGGGAATCATAGCTGAGACAAAGACGGGCAGCCAGAGGCTAGAACTGACAGCTGAATGCAGAGCTCTGATCCTTTGCCCCAACACAAACAACAGTCGAGACCGGGCAGCTGCTCAGACAGGGCTGAGTTGCTCAAACAGTGTCTGATCACCAGGACAGAAACAAATTCTGTGAAGTTCTTCTGTCCTGTCAGCAACATCAATCAGGGCAGGCCTGGAACTGAGTGAACCACCCTGGCCCCCTTTAAGCACCCGAGGTTGTCAGGCATCACCTTCCCCTGCTGAATAGTGGCAGAGAGTGGCGGCTTGGCTAAGGAGACATAGATCTCTCTGTGACTCAGGCAGGTGCAAACCCCTGGAGCATCTGCTCTTTGGAGCTAACTGGATCACAGCCCTGTAGTGCTTCCAGTGACTGGGTGTGACAGAGATGCAAGGTAGGGAAGGAGGCATCAACCTTCCCAGACTAATTTATTTGCCAGATGTGTTCTTCTGACCTCACGGAACACTGGAGCAAGTCATACTTGAGCTGCCAGCACACCCCTGCTTTTTAGTGGCCAGAGACCTTTGAACTCTCCCACCTAAGACCAGTGCTGACTGGGACAATTGATTTGGATGTCTACAACTGGGCCAGTCACCCGAGGACTATCCAAACTGGTACCCTGGGTGTGTGGTTGTGGAAAGGTTTGATTTTCCATTTCTAATTATTGCCTGTGGGGGGGGGGGTGACTTAATTGCTGGTATTTCTCCACAGCTGAGACTTCAACCCAGAGTAACTGATTCACTAGGGTAAGACAGAAAACAGCTGAAATTAAGACAGAGCTACTTAGCCCCACCACACCAAGAAGGCCCCCAGTTTCAGGCTGTCGCACTTTAGGGGTCATTGGCAAAGCTCTGCGGGAAAAGGTACAGACACCAGGCCCAGGTTTTGTGCAAAGGAAAGGCCAATCACTACTCCTGGAGCCCCCAACACAACTTCTCCTTATCTACTCATTTAGCCAAACAGTGTAAAATAATCATGGGACGGAGTCAGTGGAAAAACTCCAGTAACGTGAATAACCAGAGTAGATCAACCCCTCCCAAGGAATAATTTGGCAGATACAATTGAAGATCCCATTCATAAACAGATGGCTGAGATGTCAGAAACCAAATTCAGAATTTAGATTGCAAATAAGATCAATAGAATAGGGGTAAAATTGGAATTAGAAATTCAAGAAGCACTTCAAAAGTTGTCTCAAGTTTTCAAGGAATTCAAAGACAAAATCACAACCCATTTTTACACATTGAGACAAGAATTTGCAGCCCTCAAGATCTGAGAAATACAGTAGAATCCCTCAGTAACAGAATGGAGCAAGCAGAAGAAAGGATTTCTGACATCGAAGAAAAAGCTTTTGAACGCTCCCAAACTCTCAAAGACGAAGAGAAATGGAGAGCAAAAGCAGATCATTCTCTCTGCGAGCTCTGGGATAATTCAAAGAAAACCAATATTCACCTTAATAGGGATCCCTGAAAGTGACAAAGTGGCTTCACAAGGAACAGAGGCTCTTCTTCATGAGATTATGAAAAAGAATTTTCCAGACATGCCAAGATTC
Organism: Perodicticus potto; assembly: GCA_963574655.1. NCBI lineage: Eukaryota > Metazoa > Chordata > Mammalia > Primates > Lorisidae > Perodicticus > Perodicticus potto. The sequence continues at coordinate 8,182 of CAUYRH010054730.1, forward strand.
TGAAATTCAGATGGCAGACAGTTTCAGAACTCCAGCATGACTCAACCCAAATAAGACATCCCCCAGGCACATCATAATTAACTTCACTAAAGATAATATGAAGGAGAAAATTCTGAAAGCATCCAGACGGATGAAAACCATAACCTACAAGAGGAAGAATATTAGAATAACTGCAGATCTCTCTGCTGAAACCTTTCCAGCTAGAAGAAGGTGGTCATTGGCTTTTCATCTCTTAAAGCAAAATAACTTTTAACCCAGGATCCTGTATCCAGCTAAACTGAGTTTTATTTATGATGGGGAATTTAAATACATTAATGACATTCCCATGTTGAAGAAATTTGCCATAACTAAACCAATTCTCCAGGATATTCTCAGACCTATCCTCCATAATGAGCAGCGCAATCCTCCACCACAAAAGTAAACTCACTCAGAAACTTTTGATCAAATTCCAACTTCCACAGTGGCAAAAGGATTAAAAATGTCCACTGGACTTTTGAAAAACTCAATACCCCAAATTCTACTAGGCTTATCAATATTCTCAATTAATGTGATTGGCTTAAATTGTCCTCTAAAGAGGCACAGGTTGGCTGACTGTACTCAAAAGCTCAGGCCAGATATCTGTTGTATACAAGAATCTCATCTTACCTTAAAAGACAAGTATAGACTCAGGGTAAAAGGATGGTCATCTATATTTCAGGCAAATGGAAATCAGAAAAAAGCAGGTGTTGCAATTTTATTTGCAGATACAATAGGCTTTAAACCAACAGAAGAAAGTTAAGGATGGTCACTTCATATTTGTTAAGGGTAATACTGATTATGATGAGATTTCAATTATTAATATTGATGCACCCAACCAGAATGCGCCTCAATTTATAAGAGAGACTCTAACAGACATGAGCAACTTTATTTCCTCCAGCTCCATAATAGTCGGAGATTTTAACGCTCCTTTGGCAGGGTTGGATAGATCCTCCAATAAAAAACTCAGCAAAGAAATTTTAGACTTAAACTTAACCATGCAATAAATGGATTTAACAGACATCTATAGACCATTTCATCCTAACAAAATTCTTCTCATCAGACCACAGAATATACTCCAAAATCAATCACATCTTAGGTCACAAGTCTAACCTCAGCAAACTGAAAAGAATAGAAATTATTCCTTGCATCTTCTCGGACCATAATGGAATAAAAGTTGAACTCAGTAACAACAGGAATCTGCAGACTCATACAAAAACATGGAAGCTAAATAACCTTGTGCTAAATGATAGCTGGGTCATACATGAGATTAAGAAGGAAATTATCAAATTTTTGAAACAAAACAATAATGAAGGCATGAATTATCAGAACCTCTGGGATACTGCAAAGGCAGTCCTAGGAGGGAAATTTATAGCACTGCAAGCCTTCTTCAAGAGAATGGAAAGAGAAGAAGTGAACAACTTAATGGGACATCTCAAGCAACTGGAAAAGGAAGAAGATTCCAATCCCAAACTCAGCAGAAGAAAAGAAATAACCAAAATTAGAGCAGAATTAAATTGAAAATGAAAGAATTATATAAAGATGAATAAATCAAAAAGTTGGTTTTTTGAAAAGGTCAATAAAATAGATAAACGTTTAGCTAACTTAACCAGGAAAAAGAGAGTAAAATCTCTAATTACATCAATCAGAAATGGTAATAATGAAATAACCACAGACTCCTCAGAAATTCAAAAAAATCCTTAATGAATATTACAAGAAAATTTATTCTGAGAAATATGAAAATCTGAAGAAAACTGACCAATACTTGGAAGGACACCACCTTCCAAGACTTAGCCAGAATGATGGGGAAATGTTGAACAGACCTATATCAAGTTCTGAAATAGCATCAACTATACAAAATCTCTCTAAAAAGAAAAGCCCAGGACCAGATGGCTTCATGTCAGAATTCTATCAAACCTTTAAAGAGGAACTAGTACCTAAATTACTGAATCTTTTCTAAAATATAGAAAAATACTATTCAACTCATTCTATGAAGCAAACATCACCTTGATCCCCAAACCAGGAAAAGACCCAACAAGAAAACTATAGACCAATATCACTAATGAATATTGATGTAAAAATATTCAACAAGATCCTGACAAACAGAATCCAGCAACACATCAAACAAATTATTCATCATGACTAAAGTGGGTTTTATCCCAAGGTCTCAAGGCTGGTCCAATATACGTAAATCTATAAATATAATTCACCACATAAACAAATTAAAAAACAAAGACCATATGATTCTCGCAATTGATGCAGAAAAACCTTTAGATAATATCCAGCATCCATTCACGATCAGAATACTTAAGAAAACGGGTGCAGAAGGGACATTTCTTAAACTGATAGAGGCCATCCACAGCTAACCCACAGCCAATATTGTATTGAATGGAGTTAAACTGAAATCACTTCCACTCAGATCAGGAACTACACGAGATTGCCCATTGTCTCCACTGCTTTTTAACATTGTAATGGAAGTCTCAGCCATTGCAATTAGGGAAGAAGAGGCGATCAAGGGTATCCATATAGGGTCAGAAGAGATCAAACTTTCACTCTTCACAGACAATATGATTGTATATCTGTAAAACACCAAAGATTCTACTACAAAACTCTTAGAAGTGATCAAGGAATACAGCAGCATCACAGGTTACAAAATCAACACTCATAAATCTGTAGCCTTTATATATACCAATAATAGTTAAGCTGAAAAAACAGTTAAGAACTCTATTCCATTCACAGTAGTGCCAAAGAAGATTAAATATTTGGGAGTTTACCTAATAAAGGACGTGAAAGATCTCTATAAAGAGAACTATGAAACACTAAGAAAAGAAATAGCTGAAGATGTTAACAAATGGAAAAACATACCATGCTCATGGCTGGGAAGAATCAACATTGTTAAAATGTCCATATTACCCAAGGCAATATATAATTTTAATGCAATCCCTATTAAAGCTCCACTGTCATACGTTAAAGATCTTGAAAAAATAATACTTTGTTTTATATGGAATCATAAAAAACCTGGAATAACCAAGACATTACTCAGAAATAAAAACAAAGCGTTAGGAATCACGCTCAGACTATACTATAAATCAATAAAACAGCATGGTACTGGCACAAAAACAGAGAGGTAGATGTATGGAACAGAATAAAGAACCAAGAGATAAACCCTTTGACAAGCCAATTAAAAACATTCAGTGGGGAAAAGATTCCCTATTTAACAAATGGTGCTGGGTGAACTCGATGGCAACTTGTAGAAGACTGAAACTAGACCCACACCTCTCACCATTAACTAAGATAGACTTGCACTAGATTAACGATTTCAACTTAAGACATGAAACTATAAAAACAGTAGAAGAAAGTACAGGGAAAACTCTTGAAAAAATTGTCCTGGGCAAATATTTTATGAGGAGGACCCCCTGAGCAATTGAAGCAACATCAAAAACACACTACTGGGTCCTGATTGAACTAAAAAGCTTCTACATGGCCAAGAACACATTTAAGTAAAGCAAGCAGATAGCCCTCAGAATGGGAGAAGATATTTGCAGGTTATGTCTCTAACAAAGGTTTAATAACCAGAATCCACAGAGAACTCAAACATATTAGCAAGAAAAGAACAAGTGATCCCATCTCAGGGTGGGCAAGGGACTTGAAGAGAAACTTCTCTGAAGAAGACAGGCGCACGGCCTACAGACAAATGAAAAAATGCTCATCATCCTTAATCATCAGAGAAATGCCAATCAAAACTACTTTGAGATATCATCTAACTCCAGTAAGACTAGCCCACATCACAAAATCCCAAAACCAGAGATGTTGGTGTGGATGTGGAGAAAAGGGAATACTTCTACATTGCTGGTGGGAATGCAAACTAATACGTTCCTTTTGGAAAGATGTTTGGAGAATACTTAGAGATCTAAAAAATAGACCTGCCATTCAATCCTACAATTCCTGTACTAGTTATATATCCAGAAGACCAAAAATCACATTATAACAAAGATACATGTACCAGAATGTTTATTGCAGCCCAATTCATAATTGCTAAGTCATAGAAAAAGCCCAAGTGTCCACGGACCCATGAATGGATCAATAAATTGTGGTATATAAACATCATGGAATATTATGAAATATGAAATGAAAGATGGAGACTCTATCTCTTGTATGTTTACATGGATGGAGCTGGAACATATTGTTCTTAGCAGAGTATCTCAAGAATGGACGAAAAAGTATCCAATGTACTCAGTCTTACTATGAAACCAATTTATAGCTTTCTTATGAGAGCTATAATCCAATTGTAGCCCAAGAAGAAGGGGAAAAGGGAGAGAGAGGGGAGGGGAGGAGGGAGGAAGGGTGGAGGGAGAGAAAATGGTGGGACCACACCTACGGTGCATCTTGTAAGGGTACAAGTGAAATTTACTAGGTGTAGAATATAAATGTCTTAACACAATAAGTAAAAAAATGTTGTGAAGGCTATGTTAACCAGTTTGATGAAAACATTTCAAATTGTATATAAAACCAGCACATTATACCCCATGATTGCATTAATGCACACAGCTATGATTTAATAATAAAAAAAAAATAATAAAGGAATGGGGCGGCACCTGTGGCTCAGTGAGTAGGGCGCCAGCCCCATATGCCAGAGGTGGCAGGTTCAAACCCAGCCCTGGCCAAAAACTGCAAAAAAAAAGGAAAACTTAAAAACAAAAAAAAATTTAGATGACCGTGCTCAATATTTAGATGCTTAATGAAAATAAATTATGTATTAGTATATACTTCTATATATTCTCAGAATTTCTGATAGTCTTTTTTTTTGTTTGTTTTTTAGAGACAGAGTCAGTCTTACTTTGTCACCCTTGGTAGGGGGCCATGGCTTCACAGCTCACAGCAACCTCCAGCTCCTAGGCTTAAGCCATTTTCTTGTCTCAGCCTCCCGAGTAACTGAGACTACAGTGCCTGCCATAATACCCAGCTATTAATTTTTGTTGCAGTTCGGTCAGGGCCAGGTTTGAGCCCGCCACCCTTGATATATGGGGCCAGCGCCCTACTCACTGAGTCACAGGTGCCACCCTCTGATAGCTCTTATTACAAATCTTCACTGCTTAATGTTCAATACCCACAAATAGGAATTTTCTGCTAAATGTGCCTGACCTTGATCTAAAGCCCACTTATTCTTCCTGGTTTCTTTGCCTTTAAAATAATTATCTGACTGTTCTGGCTTCTTCAGCAACTTAGCCTTCTACCAAATTTAAATGCAGCCAACAGTTTTCTTTCACATCTGCACTGATCATAGTGCAGAATTATTTTGGGGGAACAGTATGAAGTTTGAATACTTACACTGTTTCTGAAGACTTGGAATTCTAATGTTCTCAGATCTACCTTTGCCACCTTACTCAAATTAAACCTAAAATTAAAAATGGACACACATTTATTCATAAATAGCATCAGAATTAAAGGCATTATGAAGTAAATAAATAACAAATTTGTGCTTTATTTAAAAATTATCTTTTGGCAGATTTGAGAACACTATAACTAGATAAATATCCTTCAAAAAATAAAGGGCTACGACTTGTAATTATTAGTAATATTTTGTTTTCTTTTTCTTTTATTATTATTTTATTTTATTTTTTGAGACAGAGTTTCACTTGGTTGCCCTTGGTAGAATGCCACGGTGTCATAGCAACCTCAAACTCTTGGGCTCAAGAGATCCTCTTGTCTCAGCCTCCTGTGTAGCTGGGACTATAGGGGCTCACCACAATGCCTGACTACTTTTTCCTAGAGATGGGGTCTTGCTCTTGAGCTCAAGCAATCCACTGGGATTACAGGCTTGAGCAGCTGCGCCCTCCTGTTTTCTGTTATAAACTAAAATATTAGAAAGGTTTCATCTGGGTTCTCTTTACAAATATTTCAAAAAGGAGCTCCACATTACCTTATCTTAAATTGAAAGCTTTTTTAGATGTTTAACATAATATCAACCTCTTTCCCCAAAGTCTTCTCTCAACTTTAATTATACATCTAGAATTTCTCTAAGTCAAATTTATTATGGTATGAGCTACAATAAAGTTTTAAATGTATAAAACAATAATTTAGTACTACACAGAAACATTTTGATTATCTAAAGCAATGCTTACCTTGATACTAACTTATCTACAAAGACTGAAGGGTTGGAATATAAAGCCAGAGGAATAAACTGAATATAGACAGGAACATCTGCGGGATTTTCTAATATAATCTCTTCTTCCTTAAACAAAGCAATGAAACATTAAATGAAAGATTTCTACAGTTAAAACTATGAGCAAATACTTTATAATCCCGTTGGGTATTTCCAAAAACTGATGTCACTTTGCATACTTACCGAAGAGCAGTTTGTATTGGTAAGTGGAAATTTCAAGTGCCGGGGTGAGCTAAGTATGGAAGGCCAGGAGAGCTCAGCAGTTACTTTGGATATTATATTTTTCTGAAGGTCTGTATTTACTTCAAATATAGCATTCAATCTAGAAAAGCAATTCATAAGTCATTGTATCAAAAAGAAAAACGTGAGTTTTCCGAATATAATAAATTTTATTAGGCTAGGTACTTGAGAAATTTTATTCTGGCAATGACAAAAAACACATTTTTATTCATTCAAATATGCTTTTAGGCTCGGCGCCTGTGGCTCAACGGCCTAAGGTGCCAGTCATGTACACCCGAGCTGGCGGGTTCGAATCCAGCCCGGGCCCGCCAAATAACAATGACAGCTGCAACCAAAAAATGGCTGGGTGTTGTGGTGGGCGCCTGTAGTCCCAGCTACTTGGGAGGCGGAGGCAAGAGACTCACTTGAGCCCAGGAATTGGGGGTTGCTGTGAGCTGTGATGCCACAGCACTCTATCCAGGGTGACAGCTTGAGGCTTTGTCTCAAAAACAAACAAACAAACAAAAAAAACGAACAAATATACTTTTAATGCTATATGAGGATGTCTCTATTTTGGGACAAAGAGTTTCTAAAATATCTATCATTGATCCCCTGTATTTTTTTTTTTTTTTTTTTAGAGACAGAGTCTCACTTTGTCACCCTTGGTAGAATGCCGTGGCGTCACAGCTCACAGCAACCTTCAGCTCTTGGACTTAAGTGCCTCAGCCTCCGAAGTAGCTGGGACTACAGACGCCTGCCACAAAGCCGGGCTATTTTTTTGTTGCAGTTTGGCTGGGGCTGGGTTTGAACCCGCCACCCTTGGTATATGGGGCCGGCACCCTATTCACTGAGCCACAGGTGCCGCCCCCCTGGATTGTTTTTGTACTGAACATGGGAAGGATGACAAATGTTAGGAATAATATCAATAGGATTAATGCAATCCTGTGGAGATTTTGAAAAACCTTTTGAAGTATAATTTAAATAAGAAAAGCTGGACTGTATTAGGTAACATATTTAGAATAGGCAGGTATATACAGATGACATGATGTTATGGAGATCCTAAGGGATCTTACGTGCTTGAGGAAAGATCTAGATACCAAGGTGCTAACCAATATTTTCAGCAGAACTAATGAGAAGGCAGTGCATTGCCTGACATATGGCTTTCCCCCCTTTGATATAAAAACAAAATTTCCACATGCAATGAAGTCATCAGGGTTTTGTGCAGACAGATGTGAAATTTTCAGCAATATCCAGGATTTCATTTTACTAGTTTCCTATTTATGAATGTTTGTAGGTCAGTTGTTTAGTATCAGAACTCACTCTCCAAGGAACTAATATTACAAATGAGGCTAAGTCAGAATTCTGGGTCTGAACACAGAAGCCTATTTTAACCCCTAACACTACTGTTATGATACTCTAATATTGGTAAGAGCACAGGTTTTCTAGACTAGTAGCAGAAATCCTCTCTAACACAAACACTGACAAGGTAACACAAAACGAGGAACAGGGAGACATATTCTTGTGCATCCCAGACATGGTGGCACAGGGCAGAGAGGGATCCCAGGTATCAGTAACGGGGTGCTGGGACAGGAAGGCAGGCATTTTGTGGGTGGGAGGTGAAGAGGTTCCCTGGCCTGAAGTCTAGGGCAGCGCTACAAGTTATTTATTTATAATTGGACATTAAAATTTGGAGCTTGCTTATTGTGTATGACGTCCACTGTGGAAATAGAGGGTATAAAGGAGAGATTTAAGTACTCTTATCAAATCTGTCAGGAGAAGCCTCTTTGGTAGTCACTTTAACTATTTTAAAGTAAAAATTTAACTTTCTTTTGCCTTAAGAGAACTTTTCAAAAGCAGACAGTTCAGATAAACAAAGCTTTGGATTCAACTGTTGAGAGTACTGTAAGATTCTCAAACCATCAAGGAGGAATATCTTGATACTGACAAATATATTCCAAATTAGCCAATTGAGAAAAGGAGTTTTCATCAGTTGTCATACTATCATTATTCTAGTCAAATTATTTTCTCAAGTACATAAAAAGAGCAGATTTTTATTTTTACCAAATGAATACATTTGCTTTTTAATCTAGGTGCAGGAGTGATAAGATATCTCATTGATAACTTTCTGAAGATTAGATGTATTTCCTTAGCTATAAAGTAAAATAACCTAATATAAGAATAACATTTAGGAAGTAATATTAACTGAGATGTTTCAAATATATAAATGTGACTAAAATACTTTAAAGCCAAACCACTCACCTATGACCTGAATTCTCCTTTATTCCCATCCATCCTTTGAACAGGCTTTGATGCAAATCCCAGTCAGTATCCCATGTATCTTCCTGCATGGCTACACCAGGCTGCACTTTGGGTTCAGCTAAAACAAGGAAAAGTATGTTGTAACATACTCACTCCTACATCTATATAAACCTACCTGTCAGTCTTCCTTTAAATGATTTCTATAGTACTAAGAGATAGGGATGGAGTTTAAAAGGAACAGGGAGACATATTCTTGTGCAACCAAGACATGGTGGCACAGGGCAGAGAGGCAGCGCTCTTGTTAAAAGAATGTTTTTGGCGAGTGCAGGGATGAGGGAGAACAGCAAGGTCACTTACATTTGGATAGGAAAGGCAAGCCAACATAGCAGTGATCCCCACACTGCAGTCCAGGATCAAAATAAATGTTTGCAATCTATAAAGAGGCACAGGAGACCCATGAAGCCTGAATCCACGGAAGGTCACAATAACAAAGTATTCACTGATGGTAATTCTCAAATATAACATTTTCAAACCTTTGATTTTTTTCCTGGCTCCAAGTCTTCCTTATTGCCCCGTAATCGTTTATAGTAAAATCGCACATCTTCTGACAAAGATCGTATTTGCTGTATCTTTACCTTTTGTGAGAAGGAGTTCATAATATTTAAACTCTGATGAACTATTTTCCCCTGAAGGAAGAAAACAAAAAACAAGTTCAGAGCCATTTTTAAATTTTCACCCATTGGTAACATCTAAATTTGTAATTAAGAGCTAACTCCCCACTCCCCACAAAAACACTGAAACATTATTTTGTTATATAAATTACAGAAAAATCAGGACGACAGATCTTTGCAATGTTTTGAAAATGAACTGAAGTAAAAATGTTCAGTTTCATGTTAAAATATTGAGGATGTCAATTAAGATAAGATAGAGATAGCTTCAGTAAAGGGAATGGTCAAGGTTTGTTTATACCAAAGGAAGGATGCTCTGAAATAAACGAATTCTAAAATCTAATGCTAAACAAGACAAAATCACATTTTTTACTTAAAAGAAGTCTTTTTCATTAGAAAAGAAAAATACCATTTGTGCCATCTAAGAGAAATCAGACAGCTTTTAAAAATATAGGCTATCAAATATCTTACTAAAGTAATATACAGATTAAATTGCTAAATATTCAATGATTGCTCTTACCAGCTACAAACTTCTCCCTAAGATATGGTACCAAATTTCAAATAAAAAATTGAATAACTTAAATAATCCTCTATAAGAATCACATCACAATCTTTTACTTTAATTGCTACGAATTTTATCTTTTTTGTGCAGGCAGAATGGGGACCAAAGACCCCATTCTTGGGAGGGGAGGGCACCCCCAGAAAAAGGGAAAATTAAAAAGTAAGTTGAAGGAGTCGAACAAAGAAAAGTTAGCTAATTTACCTTTAAGCCACCCCTTGCTAAATTTCCTATCGGAACAAGTTGAAAAGGGCCCAGTACTTCTCCCACTCCTTGCTGCCTCTCCCTCCATACAGTCCCTGTAGTATTTCTCGCCATGAGTATAAGGCCCTCACCAGATGCAGATACCTTCTTGCATAACAGAATTACAAGCCAAATAAGCCTTTTACTTATAAATGATGCAGCCTCAGGTATTCAATTATAGCAACGCATGAGGGACTAAGACAAAAATCTTGTTTTTATACAGATGCTTTCTCATTTATTCCATCCATGGGCCTTTCCCATGTGTCATCTGCTGCCTTCTGAAATGAACTATTCATTCCCTTCTAGGATTTATGCAGAGATGAAGGAGATCACTGAGTGAAAAGGTAATGGAAGAAAGAATAAGGATCTTTTAGGTAAATAATGAAGTCAAGAGTTCAGTATAAATGGAATGGCAGAAGATGAAGATTTAATTACGATTCGAATGCGATAAACCTAGTAATTTAAAATTTATATTTTTAAGGAGCTAAATTTTGAATTTTGGTTTTATTATACAGCTTGAGTATTCCTTATCCAAAATGCTTTGGACTGGAAGATCTTCAGATTTTGAATTTTTGTTTTTTTGATTTTGGAGTATCTGCATATACATAATGAAGATATCTTGGAGATAGAACCTATGTCTAAAAGCAAAATTCATTTATACATTTCATACAGATCTAATACACAAAGCCTGAAAGTAATTTTAGACAATAATTATTTACTTATTTCAGAATGTTATTGGGGTACAAATGTTTTGGTTACATCCATTACTTGTGTACAGTTTGAGTCAAGATTATAAATTTGTCTATGTCCAGATAGTGAGAATTGTGCCCATCAGGTATGAATTTATTGATCCCTTCCTTCTCCCTTCCACTTGCTTAATGTCCATTGAATTTTACTACCATATGTATAGATGTGTATTGATCATTTAGTTCCATTTTAAAAGTGAGCACCTATGGTGTTTTTACATTCTTATGATACTTTATACTATAAGCCTATAAGTAACCAAAATAGCAAGGTACTGGTACCAGAATACAGATAAAGATGTAAAAACATCCTCATATGTCCATCTGATTTTTGACAAAGCAGACAAAAACATTCAATCAATGGTGCTGGGAAAATTGGACGGCTACATGTAGAAGACCAAAATAAGACCCACATTTATTACCACTCACAAAAATTAATTCATAATGGATAATAGACTTAAACCTGAGGCATGAGCCAGCAAGAATTCCAGAAGGAGAGGCTGGAAAAACTGGCCTAGGCAAAGAATTCATGACAAAGACCCCATAGGCAATAACAGCAACAACAACAAAATACATAAATGGGACCTGTTAAAAAGCTTTCTGCAAAGCCGAGGAAACCTACAGAATGGGAGAAAATATTTGCATAGTATGTATCAGAAAAAAGGGCTAATAACCAGACTTTACGAAGAACTCATGCAAATAAGCAAGAAGACATCAAACAACCCTATTAAAAAGTGAGCAAAAGACAGAACAGAAGCTTTTCAAAAGAAGGTAGACTAATGGCCACTGAACATAAAAAAATGCTCAATGTCTCTAATCATCAGGGAAATACAAATCAAAACTACCATGAGATTATCATCCAATGCCAACTCTTTTATCCAAAAGTCCCAAAACAACAGATTATGGTGTGGACACGGAGAAAAAGAACATTTATATACTGCTGGTGGGACTGCTAACCAGTACTACCTCTTTGGAAACTAATATGGAGACACCTCAAAGAATTAAAAATAGATCTACCAGTTGATCTAGCAATCCCGCTAGTGAGTATTTACTCAAAAAAAACCAACAAAAGTGCCCATCAATATATGAGTAGATTAATAAAAATGCAGTGTATGTATACCATGGAGTATAACTCAGGCTATAAAAAAAAGGTTCAAATATCTTTTGTAACCCACTCGGATGGAACTGGAGACCATCCTCTTAAGTGAGGTATCACAAGAATTTATACAATATTTAAATTAAAACTATGCATGAGACAAAGTTTTGACTGCAACCTATCACATGAGCTCAGGTGTGGAATTTTCCATTTGTGGTGTCATGTTGGCACTCAGAAAGATTCTGATGCTAGAGCATTTTAGATTTCGATTTTTGGGTTAGGGATGCTCAACCTGTATGTAGTATTAAATATAGTATTAAGAGTTAGCAATGTCTTGTTTCTCCTAACTTACTGTGTCTCACACCATAGGGTAAGAGACAATTCTATATTTGCCCCGTATATCCTGAACTGACCACACCTTCTTTTGCAAAATGTAGCACCTTCTGGTCTCCCCATTTCTTTTCTCCTTGTTTTCCAGGGTCAAACTCTCTAACTCATATTTCTGACTCCTCTATCTCCCCTCCTCGCCATATTTGCTTTAATTTGAATGACCTCTTTGGGTTATTCAAGCAAGTTCAAATGACTCATCTGAAATGTCTCTTGCCTTTGTTCCCTTTCCATCATTTGTTCCTTCATCTATTCACTGTCTTGCTATTGGGAATAAAAGATACCTTATTCCTCTCCTAGAGGATCACAGAGTCTCACTGGAGAGGTCAACTTATAAGGAAATATTTATAGCACACTATGAGGCTTTCTGTAAGAGGCAATTTCGAAGTGTTCTAGGATCACACATGAACCACTAATATTGTTTAGAAGAGTCAAGAAATCTTCAGAGAGGTGATGACAATAAAATTGACTCTTGAAAGATGTGTAGGAGTTCTTTGAAGAGAGGAGAGAAGTACAACAAAGCCTTGAAATAAAAGGACTTTAGTGCCTTTGCCATAGTCCTAAGCTCAAACCTTCACTCCTGATTTTTCATATGGACTGTGACCAGAGTCTCTGGGTTGGCTTCCAGGCATTCTATTACTATTTCCACATGCGTCCTATATTGTCTTCTGTGAGAATTGTGCCCATCTCACAATTCTATATTGCCAGAGAGCCAGTCTTTAAAGCTCAGCTTTGATGTTATCAAGTCTTTGCTCAGAAACTTGAGATTCCTGTGGACTTAAATGCATTTAATTTTTTTTATGCTATTACCTAATGTATCATTCCATCTTCTCTACTCAAACTCACTGAAAAACTCACTACTGCCTGAACCCACCATAGACTTTACTGTTTCTGCATTTTTGTTGTGAGCTTGTTTCTCAGCTCTGAATACCCATCTTTACTACTACTTTTCTGCCACTGACAGAAGAAATCTTAAGCTGGCTCACAAGGGATCTCCATCAATGAGGTCATAGCACTTTATTTTTATTCCTCTTAGGTCAATTTCTACATTTTACTTTACATCTACAAATCATGGGTCCATTTCCCTTTCTAGATACAAAACTTTTTGAGTGAAGGGATTCTACCTAATATGGCCTCTATCTAAAGGGACTTTATCTTCTAAAGAAGTGGTCTGGATACAGTTGGAACACATTCTTCTTAGTAAAGTGTCACAAGAATGGATAAGCAAAAATCCATTGTACTCAATTCTAATATGAAGCCAGCAGACAATCTAAATCACACACACATAAGAGAAAAATTCAAATCAATTCAAGGTTGGGGGCAGGAGAATGAGGTAGTGGGGACAGGGGAGACAGGAGGGGGATGGAGGGGTTACAATGTATGACACACCTTTTGGGGGTAGGACAGAATTATAAGAGGGACTTTACCTAACAAATGCAATCAGAGTAACCTAATTTTTTGTACCCTCAAGGAAACTGAAATATACATACAAACATACATAAATAAATAAAAGAAGTTGGTAAAGTCTTTCTTTATAATGAATGATTAATATAGAACAACTGGTTTTGGTCTTAAATCATAGGAGCACAGAGGCAAAGGCAAAGGAAAAAATTAGCAAGAAAATGTCTGTAAACAAACTGTCTTACTGGAAAGGAAGGTGGAAGAGCCATATGCTTAGGGAAGCATGTCAGTGAACCCACTGCAATCACAGCCTTCACAGGAATTGTTAGGATCTGTGGGGTGAAGAAGTAGACCATATGTAAATAAGTGTTTAAGTCTTAGATTGATCTTGACCATATTATTACTGTATCACATTTTAGAGTTAACCACATTTTGGGACTTAGGACTTACACTGACAATAAACTAAAAAAAGCAGATCAAAATCACATTAAAATCGCACACAGATAATGTTTAATCTGCCCAATTAAATAATCTACTCCATAAAACGTAATGAAATACAATTCCATATACTTCTCAATGATTCACTGAAAATGTGGTAAATAAGACTAAACAATGGAGAAGGAATGAAGACAAATTGTTCAACATACAAGTATTTTGTAGATTATTAATTTAAAAAAGAAAGTCAAATTTTACTCCTGAAACAATCTATGAAAAAAATCCAGCATTTTCTACAGTTGCATAGCTCTGTTTTCTGTATCTAGAAATACAGACTGACCTAATTTAAAAAAAATGTATTAACTATTCTAGAGTTAGGATCCCAATTCACACTCTTACAAAGTCACAATACTCATGATACTTCTTTAGAATATTTTCTCTTCTCATTTTCATCCATATTTAATTACAAAATGTGCTTATTTCTTTTTTTTATTTTTTTTAATTAATTTATTTTTTTTTTGAGACAGAGCCTCAAGCTGTCACCCTGGATAGAGTGCCGTGGCATCACAGCTCACAGCAACCTCCAATTCCTGGGCTCAAGCGAGTCTCTTGCCTCCGCCTCCCAAGTAGCTGGGACTACAGGTGCCTGCCACAACGCCCGGCTATTTTTTCTTTCTTTCTTTTTTTTTTTTGGTTGCAGCCGTCATTGTTGTTTGGTGGGCCCT
>CAUYRH010054731.1:0-40096 GCA_963574655.1 Perodicticus potto
CTACAGGCGCCCGCCACAATGCCCGGCCATTTTTTGATTGCAGCCGTCATTGTTGTTTGGCGGGCCCAGGCTGGATTCGAACCCGCCAGCTCAGGTGTACGTGGCTGGTGCCTTAGCCCGTTCAGCCACAGGCACCGAGCCGAAATAAAAATTTTTTCGAAAGGTCATTAGGGCCAGGCACGGTGGCTCACGCCTATAATCCTAGCACTCTGGGAGGCCGAGGTGGATGGATTGCCCGAGCTCAGGACCAACCTGAGCAAGAGTGAGATCCTGTATGTAAAAATAGCCTGGTGTTGTAGCAGGCACCCGTAATCTCAGCTACTCAGAATCCTGAGGCAAAAGGATTGCCTGAGTCCAAGAGTTTGAGGTTGTTGTGAGCTATGACACCAATCGCACTCTACTAAAGGTGACAAAGTAAAACTCCATCTCAAAATAAAAAGGTCATTAGACATAGGCTGTTTAAAGCCTGAGGTTCAGTTATGACTCACTCCTGTAGGCAAGAGTGACAGTATGAAATCTTGTTTCAGAACGTGGATGGGAGCTTAGAACAAAAGAAGCAGGAAGCAGCAGCACTTAACTGACAGAAGCCAGAGGATTGCAATTATATTAGCCAGTAAGATCTGAGTGACAGCCAAGGGACCCTCACACATAAAGAATTAGAGAAATGGTTAACACAGATACTTAGAGACAAAATTGATGAGCAGCTGAGAAAGATACTAGTTCAGAAAAAAAGGATAAATGACTAAGAAAATCAAGATGGTCGCCCTGATTTTTTAAAAAATCAGGATTCCATGCCCAGTTTCTAGACCTGAGCCAGTTTACAGAAATGGAAATTTTACTGAAGAGGTGGCCAAATATCAAGAAGAAAAACGTATAATTTAGCACAGATATACACAGAGATGAATCCATAGCCCTTTCCTTTGATAACGACACCTTGAGGAAGAGATTAACCAAACATTTTTATGACTGGTTGGACACAGGATCTAAATTGACTCTGATATTCTGACACTTGAGGCATCATCGTCTCCTGTAGAGTGGCTGCAAGTGATGGCCAGGTAATGAGTCCTGCTCCAGGTCCAGCCTACCATGGGCCAACTTGGTGGTCATTTTCTCAGACTCCAAGTTGGCACTGACATACTTGGCAGTTAATGCTCACTTTTAGTCCCTGACTTATAGAGAGATTAAAATGGGAAAGGCCAAACAGAAGCCTGCAACTGCCCTAGCGCCTGCAAAGATCATGAAACATTATCACATCAGAGAATAGGAATGGCAGAGATTGGTGCCATTTTTATTAACTGAAAAGATGCAGTGATGGTCACCAACATCTTCCTTGGATTCACCAGCATTGACCCTTGGAAAAATCAGTTCTTTGAGGTACACTGCTGCAAACTCAGCCAGGAAATATCCCTGATAGCAGCCTCTGGCCAGATGTGGCTATTGACTTGAATATGTTCTTTTCTGTCCCTATCAGAAAAGGGGATCAGAAACGTGTATTCATTCACATGGGACAAAAATACAGATTAGCCTTAAGTTATCTCTCTTGCCCTATCATAGTACAAAGAGATCTGGACCACATAGACATCCTGGAGAGTATTACAATATTCCTTCCATCTTGTTGGAAGCCATATGAGCAAGAGGTAGAGAAGATGCTAGAGACAGCTGCTCCAGAGAGCAGGACATAAACCCTACCCAAATCCAAGAGCCTGCTATATCCTAACGTTTTTAGGAGTCCAGTGATCAGGGGTACTCTAGGGCATCTCTTCCAAAAGCAAAAGAATTATTGCATCTTGTACCTCTTAGCATCAAGAAAGGAAGACACTTAATGGTTCCTGAGCTGATATTGAGATAACATATCCCACACCTGGAAATATTGCCCTGGTCCCAACATTGGGGGATTTGGAAGACTGCCAGTTTTCAAGAGCCCAGAACAGGAAAAATATCTGTAATAGATCCAGGCTGTGATGCAGGCAGCTCTTCTACGTGGGCTGTGTGGTCAGTAGGTATGATATGTGTTGTTAGTGGTTATAAATGGTAAAGAATGATGCAATGTGGACTTTCTAGTATGCCTCTGTGGAAGAGTCAAAATGCAGGACCCTAAGGTTCTGTCATGCCACCTAGAGCAAAGAATTATATGCCTTTTGAGGGGTAAAATATCTCCTGGTGTGCTACTATGCTGATAGAACTGGAACACTTGACCATAAGCCACCAAGTGACCATGCAGCCAAAACTGCCCATTATGTGTTAAAACTACAAAGCCACAGTCAGTTTGTCCCAGCAATAATCCCTTATAATATGCAAGTAGAACTTCCATGATTGAGCACGAGAATGTACAGAGGTCACCAAGTGAGCTGCAGAACACAGACTCACACATTTTATCAGCAGCTCTATCATTTCACACCTATGACCATATAGGGAGCCCTTACAACCAGTTGGCAGAGGAGGAAAAAGCTTGAGCTTGGTTCACAGGTGAGCTGGCTCGGTATATGATTTCAAAGTGAAAACAGCAGCTGTGTTACAGCCTCAGAGAGGTCTTGAGCAGTGAGAGTAAGGGCACATCTTCCCAACAGGCATAGTTCCAGGCAAAACTCCCAGTAATTCTGGTGAGAATGTGTGTGGGCTCGTGGACAGTGTCACATGCCCCAGGAAACTGGTTAGGAGCCTGGAAGGAAAACAACTGGAAGTTGGAGGCAAGGAGGACTGTAGTAGAGTTACATGAAGAGATATAGTGTAATAGACACTAAGTATGAGGAACCTGTATAAAATATTCACACACTTCCAGAGAGCAACCATGAGAGAAGAACTGCACAACAAAGTAGACCAGTAGATTCGGCCACTTGAAGTTGGACAGCATTTCCCATCTGACACCAGCACTGGCATGATGCACATGTAGACAAAATAGCATGGATAGTAGAGCTGTAGAGTATGGGCCTAAGAGCACTGGTTCTCTGATCAAAGCTGATCTAGCCACTAGTTGCTTCTGAATATTTCTCATTTGCCATCAAAGGAGACCAAGGATGACCTCCATAATGGTCTGCCCTTTTATTGAGCGTGCCATGGTGACATCACAGCTTATTGCAACTTCAAACTCTTGTGCTCAAAAGATCTTTTTGCCTCAGCTTCCTGAGTAGCTGGGACTATAAGCATCCCCCTCAACGGCCCAGGTAATTTTTTCTGTTTTTTAGTAGAGATAAGGTCTCACTCCTGCTCAGGCTGGTCTAATACTCCTGAGTTCAAGGGATTCTCCCACCACCGCCTTCCAGAGTGCTGGGATTACAGGCATGAACCATTATGCCCTGCCTCCACTATGACTTCTTCATCAAGAAGTACAACAGGGCGACGCCTGTGGCTCAGCGAGTAGGGCACTGGCCCCATATACCAAGGGTGGCGGGTTCAAACCTGGTCCTGGCCGAACTGCAAAACAAAAAGATAGCCGGGTGTTGTGGCAGGCACCTGTAGTCCCAGCTACTCGGGAGGCTGAGGCAAGAGAATTGCTTAAGCCCAAGAGTTGGAGGTTGCTGTGAGCTGTGATGCCATAGCACTCTACCGAGGGCGATAAAATGAGACTCTGTCTCTACAAAAAAACAAAAGTACAACAGTCCAAGTTTACACATGTCATTAGAAAAAAATCCCTTGTAGAAGGAGGGATTGATTATATTGGAACTCTCGTCCTAGAAGGGTCAGTGGTACATTTTCACAGGAATAGACTCATTCCAGAGATGGATTTGCCTCTCCTGCCCACAAATGTCAGCCAGCAAGGACTTAAGGAATGTTTCACTGATGCAGGATCCCATGTAACACATTTCAAACAGGGGTTTACTTTATTACTGAGGAAGTGCAGTGTCTATGGGATTCCCCACCTGGTAGAGCACTGGGACAGAATGTTAAAGGCACAGCTGAACTGTAAAGATGAGAGGCCATTCTCTACCACGCACTAAATCAAGACCTTTGCATGGCACTGTGTTCCCAAAAGGAAGGATACGTGATTATCGAGAGCAAGAGGCATAGGAAACAAGAGGTCCCCACTTACCATCACTCCCAATGATCCACTAGGGAACGCTGATTCCTGTCTTCCCAAGTGTAGATTCTGCAGGGTTGAGAGGTCCTAGTCCCTAGATGGGACACTCACCGGGGAACACAAGTGTTTCTTTGGGCTGCAAACTACGGATGCTTGGGAAGCATGGGGTCCTTGCATCCAGGGGCCAGCAGGCAGAGAATGGAGCCACCATCATGACTGTCTTGGCAGTGGACGAAGTAGGGCTGTGGTCACATTCATTACACAGCAGAAGTGTTATGTATGGGACCCGGGTGATCAATGCACATGCATCTTAATATTCCTTTGCCCAACTGTAATTAAAAAACCAAAGAATCTGACTGGGTGCAGTGGCTCACACCTATAATCTGAGCACTCTGAGAGGCTGAAGCAGGGGGATCCCTTGAGTTTAAGAATTCAGGACCAGACCCTGTCTCTCCTAAAAACAGAAAAACTAGCTGGGCGTTGTGGCAGGCATTTGAGCCCAGAAGTTTGGGGTTGCAGTGAGCTGTGATGTTGCCACTGCATTCTACCTCAGAGTGACAGAGTGAGACTCTCTCAAAAAACAAACAAAAAATGGGGCCAGGAGCAGTAGCTCACACCAGTAATCCCAGCTCTCTGAGAGGCCAAGGCAGATGGATTGCTTACACTCAGGAGTTCAATACCAGCCTAAGCAAGAGCCAGACCCTGTCTCTAAAACTAGCTGGGTGTTGTGGCAGGTGCCTGTACTCTTGGCTACTTGGTCTACTGGGGCAGGAAGATCACTCAAGCTCAAGAGTTTGAGGTTGTTGTGAGCTATGACACCATAGCACTCTACCAAAGGCAACAAAATGAGACTGTCTCAAAAAAAAAGGCACAAAAACCAAAGTATCCAACTTGTACACATCGTGAGAGGGTCTGCCTCTTAGTTCCCAAACTCCTGCAGTCTGGCTGTGAGAGAGGCATGATACATGTGCTAGTGGTTTAAGGCATATGCCATAAAACATCACCTCAGGCTTCTAAGATGGGATTTTCAAGCTGCTACAGAAGCCCTCCAGCTGGCAAGGCAGTTGCTTCTAGCTGATGAGGTACGTGAAGGCCGGTGAACTCTGAGTATAAGCTCACTCCTGTACTCCCACTGCTAAGAGGTAGTGTGGTGCACAGCTATAGCAACAAACAAATTGTTCTGTAAGTCCATGAACATTGGAGTTAGACAGTGCAATGAGGGTAAGGAGGCCGACTTATAACTGGAGTACATGTCCAGTCCTTGGAGGAACCAGGTCACCACATCAAGGTCTTGGCATTGGCCTCTGCTGCTGGCAGTTCAGGCACAGAATTGGGGAAACCAGTGAAGTCATGGTGAAGGGAAATCTATATTGTTCAATCAATGTCCTCCTTCCCTGCCACTATTGCCACTTGACCTTGGTTCATAGCTGAGTATTCAGAAAGCAGAGTGTTGGCCAAAGAAACTGACTGACATCCAGAGAATATGTCATGTTACCCATCAAATTTCATTTCTACACTGTATGTCCCATAGTAGGCCAGTATGTGTAACCACCCATCTTCAGCCGGTCTACTCTGAAAGTCTACTTGTTCTGAAGACTTCTTTGAAACCAATCTTTGCAATCTTTTTTTCTGCCATTGACCAGCTGGATGTTTGATAACCCCTGCCCATGAATGCTTATAGATCAGTAACTTGGGTCATCTTTCCACATTAGATGGCCCACGCCAAATTCCACCAACTTACACAATCCACCCTGAAACTAGGTTGTAGTACAGCAACTGTCTATTTCTGGCTGATGCCAGCATACTGTTAAGATTCATCTATAGAACAAACTATGCTTTTTCTCTTCTGTCAACTGGTCATAGGGAGCTTCCTGAGACCACAGATATGGACTGAGGGAGGAACAGTAAGGCTTAGCAGCATTACTAGTCTGACTACTCACCTGGATCATTCACTTACCTATACCTTCTAAATCTGTCCAGGCAGTTTTATATATACTGTAATATTTCTAGTATAACTGGAATACTACTGTTTACACACAATCCAGTTGTATGGCATGTTGGACAGCCTGTTTCATCCCAGCAGACACTGTACTTCTCTGGGCAATGCTGTAATCAAACTCTTGGTGTGGGCCCAAAAGCAGTGAAGGTGATACTGATAGAGAGCATCTCTTTGTGAGGTATCTATCCCAGGTACAATCATAAAAGGTTTATATTCAGGCTTCCTTATCACATTGTTCCTAATACCAATTAGCAAAAATGATAATTTCAATTTCAGCAGGTAGAGAGAGCACTACATCCTTACTGTTTTAGGATCTTTCTTTAGACATGGTTTTATTTTGATCCATTATGTTAGAGAGAGCTTAGTAATTGGTCCTACTGAGCAGGAAGTAGTAAGTACCCTAGATGGAGAGAGAAACCCCATGAAAACTTGGGCCTACACTTTGGCAATGTTTCTAGGCCTTGAGTAGTCCATGAAATACCATCATATCTTACCTAAAGTGAAAGACAAGTACCTTGCACTGCCTACAACCAAGAAAGGTTCAAGGCTTGTCTTGTTTGGATTTTGCATAAAATATATATCATACTCAGGTCTGCTGCTCTCATCTATTTATTGAGGAGCCCAAAAACCCATTGGCTGGTAGTTTTGAGTGGGAAGTAGACAATAAAAGAACTGTAGCTTTGTGCAGGCTGTCCTGCTACTCAGGACTTATGACCCAGAAACTTCCAGTTTTTGTTTTTTTTCTTTTTTGGAGACAAAGTCTCACTCTGTTGACCCAGGCTAGAGTGCTGTGAAATCATATCTCACAGCAACCTCATACTCTTGGTTTAGGCAATCCTCCCGGGTAGCTGAGATTATAGGCACCCACCATGATGCCTGGCGAATTTTTCTATTTTTAGTAGAGATGGGGTCTCACTCTTGCTTAGGCTGGTCTGGAACTCCTGAGCTCATGCAATCCACCTGACAAAGTCTCCCAGATTGCTGGGATCACAGGAGCAAGCCACTGTGCCCAGCTGAAACTTCCTGGATGTCATCATGGGAATAAACTAGTGCCCTCCTAAGAGACCTGAGCTGGCACATTAGCACACTCAGCACCCTCCATGTAATGCTATGTGCCCCTTGGGACTCTGCAGGCCCCACCTGCAAGAAGGCCCTTACCAGATGAGGCCCCTTGACCTTAGATTTCTCAGCCTCCATAACTATAAAAAACACATTACTTTTCTTTTAAGAATTACTCAATTTCAGGTATACTGTTATATGCAACAGAAAACAGACTCAGGCCAGGCATGGTGGCTCACACCTATAGTCCTAGCGCTGTGGGAGGCCAAAGTGGGTGGATTGCCTGAGCTCAGAAGTTTGAGACCAGAATAAGCCAGAGTGAGACCCCATCTCTACTAAAAACAACAAACTGGGCGTTGTGGCGGGCGCCTGTAGTCCCAGCTACTTGGGAGGCAAAGGGCAAGAGAATCGCTAAAGGAATAAAAGAAAAAAAAAAAAAGAAGAAAAAACTTCAAACTAAGATGAGTGAAAGCCAGTTGAAATTGTAAGCAAAATTAAAGAAAAAAAAAAAGAGAGGAAAACAGACTCAGCAAGATAATAGTCAATATATAACTCAAACTACCCATCACGCACTGGGTACAGCCTGGTCACCAAGCCATCAAGTTAGCAGGTGTAGTAGCACCCCCTCATCAAAGGAGGTGCAGTGGTACAGTGTGTCTGGTAGAAGAAATAGATTTGGTATTTACCTTTGGTTCCTGGCACAGAGCTCCCCAAACGGTTGGCATTCCATGCGTAGTGTCCTGTAATGAGTCCCTTCTGATCATACCTGAGTTTATACTAGACTCCCATGGGGCCCTTTCAGAATGGGGGCTCGTCACCAAGGAACCAGCCTTATAATTAAAGGGTTAGGACTTTTACACTCAACTCCAGACCTCTAGAGAGGGCGCTGGATTTAAGCTCAATCCTTATTATAGCAAAACCTTGATAGAAACTCTTGAACAGTGAAGATGGTAGGGTCTGGGTTGGAGAATACGGGGTGTGTGGACAGGGTGCCATCCCTGAGGGAGTGGACAGAAGCTCTATGTCCACCACCCTACCTTTGTTCTGCACATCTCTTCCATTTGGCTGTTCCTTTGTCATTCTTTTAATAAACAATAATTCCAAACACAGCACTTTCCTAAGCCATTCCAGCACCTTAGCAAACCTGAGGGGAAGGTTGTGGGGAACTTTCCACATTTGTAGTTGTCTGGACAGGATTGTGGACTGAGTCCTTCACCTGTAGAGTCTATCCTAACTGAAGGTATCAGAATTGAAGTACACTGTCCAACTGTAGGGCTGAGCTGATGGGTGGTGACAGAACTGGATTGCAAGGTGCCCAACTGGTCTCAGAGAATGGCTGGAAAGGTACACTATGAGACACTCAGGCAGGGCAGGTGAGCAGCAGTCAATGGCTGGGATAGTGACTCAACACCTATGCACTTCTCCAGCCATAATGACCCTATGGACCTTATCCACTCCTCTTCTGGATATGGATTTGTTTTTCTTGCCTAAAGTTCATTTGTGGACTTCCCAGATCCCTTATTCATCATTTCTTTTAACCAGAACACTGACAGCAAGTGTGGCACTAGGCTTATAACCCTGGAATGCCCTGACTCTACCCTGAGCTCCCACCATCCAGAAGCAGCCCCGTCATGTGTCACTTCTGACACTTCTTGCCAGGGTCCAGGACTGGCCAGGTCTCGGGCCCGGCTTAACTAGGTTCTGGACGCGGACCGCTAAGTTACCTTACTCAGGTTCAGTTTCTCTTAGGCGCCTGAGGGCTATCTACTTTAGCTGGAGGGGTAGAGAGTCAGTCTTAGAATAAAGCAGTCTTCTTAAGAGAGATAGATAGATCTTAAGTCTTTAGTAGAGCTTGGTAATCTTCAGTAGAGAGACGCCATGCTGGCGTTCTGCAGGCAGGCAGGAGAGGAGACAGAGCCAGAGTAAGCAGATCCGTGATTGAATACGCATGCTCCTTGACTGCCTTCTCCTCCAGCCTAGTATGAGGCTCATCTTGTGCTTCTCAACACCACAGGTGTAGAGACTGCCAATTCACCACTGCTCTCATCTCACGAGCTCTTGTGCTTGTTAAGAGTGCTAAATCCCTCTCAATGCCCTTTTCACCCAGGTGTTCCATAATTGAGCTATACAGGTATTTCTTATAACTCTCACCACTCCTAGCCATAGGCTATACGGGCTGCAACACAGCCCCTCTAAGGAGTGGGTAGGACTGATGGCTTTAGCCCCTCTAAGGAGTGGGTAGGACTGATGGCTTAGCCCCTCTAAGGAGTGGGTAGGACTGATGGCTCAGTGACGATGTTAGATAAAGGATGGACAAAGACCTCAGTACAGAGGACTCTGGCATGGCTCAAGGCACTGACAGGGGACAAGGCCTTCAGTATGGAGGGCTCTAGTATGGGATGTGATGTGTGTTGGGGGTGAACTTGGTGCCATTTCTCCAACAACCAGAACACGTTGGCCTGGAAACCCAGTGCTTAAGTCAGGAAGGGCCCCTCACTGATAATGCTAATTAATCCCTGTAACTCTGGGAGGTCTATTTCCACCAATGGTCCCTTTGAAGTAGCATTAATGTGGTCTGAACCAGCAAACAGAAGGGTTATGGTACATGCTGGAGCTATTGGTCCTAGTTTATGAGGGGAAATTCGGTGACTGATACACACTGAAGGCAGGAAAATCTGTCATCTGGTATCTTCACTGGACTCCTTTTGGTACTTAGTACTTTCAGATTCTGTTGTAGAAGAGTGAAAAGAGAAGTCCTATATAGGCCAAGACCACAAGGTCTCGCATCTTTCAGGAGGGAAGGTTTAGGCCCCTAACCAGCCAACCTACTAGTTTGGGGCCAGAAATCAAGCACTAGGTGATGGATGAAGGTAATGAATTCCAGCTAGAGCCATGTGACTACCTATAGACATAAGAAGTGCAGCGTTTTTTACTTTAATGTATACACTGAACATTAAAAGTTCCCAGAGTTCAGTCTCCTCCTCCTCCGTATGACACGTCAGTGGTGCATTAACTCTGCTTCTCAATCTGACCTGGCCCAAAGTTTGTGTGTTGCCTGGAGCACAGAAACCTCAGGTGCATTGGAGACGACTTGTGCATCTTCTTGCTTATGAAGAATATTTGCCTCACATCAGAGAAGTGTGTTAAATTACATTTTAGTAATTACATGTGGGTAGAAAGGTAAGAACAGATGCTGAGCACCAAAGGAGTAAACTATTGGCCACCTGCTGATGTGCTCTCAGAACTGCCAGTGCTACCACTGTGGGCAGGTTAGCAGGATGGGCACTTTTCCCTTTCTCTCTGACCCAGGAAGCACCTCTAGAAGTTCCCATTGAGGGACTCCAGCCCTGACTTTACTGATCCCCAGTCCCAAGATGATAGGCTTGGGCTGCTTCCCTTCGAGGCTTTGTATCTCACTCTTCTTTTTTTTTTTGAGACAAAAAGTCTCACTATGTCGCCCTTGGTAGAGTGCTGTGGCGTCACAGCTCACAGCAACCTCAAACTCTAGGGCTTACGAGATTCTCTTGCCTCAGCCTCCCAAGTAGCTGGTACTACAGATGCCCACCAGAACACCTGGCTATCCTTTGCTGCAGATGTCACTGTTATTTAGCTGGCCCAGGCTGGGTTCAAACCCACCAGGCTCAGTGTATGTGGCTGACGCCGTAACCACTGTGCTATGGGCACAGAGCCTGTATCTCATTCTTCTATCACCAGAGAAACCAAACACTTGTGTTACATTCCCTTTATCTAAAAATCTATTGTGCTTGCTATTTCCCAGCCTGGACACTAACATCTGAATTCTTGCAGTCCCCAACCCCAGGGCTGCAGATGGGTACATCTGTGGCCTACTGGGAACAAGCCCACACACCATAACCACCTGAACGGTCACCCCTACCCGCCATTCCTATTGTGGAAAACTTGTCTTCCATGAAACTGGTCCCTGGTGCCCAAAAGGTGAGGGACCACCAGTGTATTCAATTAAGGTGTTCCTCAGGTGTGGTGGCTCATGTCTGTAATCGTGGCATTCTGGGAGGCCAAGGCTGGAGGATTGCTTGAGCTCAGGAGTTCAAGACCAGCCCATCTCTACTAAAAATTAAAAAAAAAAAAAAAAAAAAAAAAATGATGCAAGAGGATTTGTTGATGATAAGAGTTTGAGGTTGCTGTGAGTTACAATGCCATGGTACTCCACCCAAGGTGACAGAGTGAGAATCTGTCTCAAAAGAAAAAACAAATAAAAAAATAATAATAACAATAATTAAGGTATTCCTGGGACTTTAGTTGATCATAATTTTTATCTTTATGAAAATTTGCAAATGCTAAACAAGTATATATCCATGAACCAGATTTAAATTTAATTCTTGTTTATTGAGACAGGGTCGGTCTCTCTCTCTCTCTCTCTCTCTGTTCCCCAGACTAGACATCACAGCTCACTGCAGCCTCCAACTCCTGGGCTCAAGTGATCCTCTTGCCTCAGCCTTCCAAGGAGCTAGGACTATAGGCTTGTGCCACCATGTTTACTTAAGTCACATAAATGCAGGATGTATATATACTTTTTAACTGACTCATCTCAAAGCAAACTGTTGGTATGGCCTTCTATCCTTAAATAATCCAGCATATAATCCCTAAGAAAAGAAGTGTTCCCTTACTTACATAACCATTATCACACCTAAGAAAATTAACACTAATTTCCTCTAAAGCCTATCCAGTATGGATTCAATTTTACCCAAATTACCCACCCAAAATGTTTTTCTAGCTATCCCCGCCCAATGTAGAAACCAACCCAGTGCTGAGCATCATCAATGCTTTTGGTATGTCTACTTGTTTCTTTTAACCTAAGACAGGGTTCTCACTTGTGTTTTACTATTAACATTTTTTTTTTTTTTTGTAGTTTTTTGGCTGGGGCTGGGTTTGAACCCGCCACCTCTGGCATATGGGGCCGGTGCCATACTTGTTGAGCCACAGGCTCTGCCCAACAACATTTTTTTGTTGTTGTTGTTGTTTTTTGTTTGTTTGTTTGTTTGTTTTTTTGTAGAGACAGAGTCTCACTTTATCGCCCTCGGTAGAGTGCCATGGCGTCACACAGCTCACAGCAACCTCCAACTCCTGGGCTTAGGCGATCCTCTTGCCTTGGCCTCCCGAGTAGCTGGGACAACAGGCGCCCACCACAACACCCAGCTATTTTTCTGTTTTTGCAGTTTGGCCAAGGCCGAGTTTAAACCCACCACCTTCAGGATATGAGGCCGGCGCCCTACGCGCTGAGCTACAGGCGCTACCCCTAACAACATTTTTTGATGAAACTAGGCCAGTTAATTGTAGGATATCCCATGTTTCTCTCTTTCCTCATGATTTCCCTTTATTTATTCCTCCATGTGTAAACACATGAGTATTTATTCAGTATTTGACAATCAATTTCAATCATTATTATTCTGGATGTTGAAAATGAAGAAACATTCTTCAGCTCCAAAACTGAGAAGAGTGGGAACTCATAAAAACAGCAGTCATAAGTAGTGCTGGCTACTATTCAGAAAATGCAGAGAAGTCAGGCGTGCAGGTTGGTAATGTGTGAGGGAAATATGTTTGGCAGGAGCACAGGTGGGTGCTACTGTGCTCGTCACCTCATCTGGAAACACTGGGTGTCAGATCACCTATGATGTCAGTCTGGTGTGGTTCAGGCTGGGACTGCCAGATCTCTGGACTATAAATGTGAAACTTCACGTTGGTTTTAGCACCTATTGATGAGTCTGACTTGATTATTTCTATGTCATTCCCTCTGTGTCAACCAGCTGGCATTGTTCTGTTGGTAAAAAGAAAAAAAAAGAACTTTCCCTCCTCCACGAGAAACCCTCCCTTCCCCATGAAAGGCAGGGTAGATGCTTCTCTTTAATTATTAGCTCCCACAGGAACAAGCTGACAGGATGCTACCCCCATGGGAGTTTACAAGAGCACCCCCCTTCAGCTCAATATTGGTGCACATGAGTATTTATTCAGTATTTGATAATCAATTTCAATCATTATTCTTTTTTTTTTGAGACAGATTCTCAAGCTGTCACCCTGGATAGAGTGCTATGGCATCACAGCTCACAGCAACCTCCAATTCCTGGGCTCAAGCGAGTCTCTTGCCTCCGCCTCCCAAGTACCTGGGACTACAGGCGACCACCACAACGCCCGGCCATTTTTTTTTGGTTGCCGCTGTCGTTGTTTGGCGGGCCTGGGCTGGATTCAAACCCGCCAGCTCAGGTGTACATGGCTGGTTGAGCCCAATCATTATTATTCTGAATGCTCAAAATGAAGAAACATTTCTCAGCTCCAACACTGAGCAGAGTGGAACTCATAAAACAGCAGTCATAAGTAGTGCTGGCTACTACTCAGAAAATGCAGATTTACACCTATGTTAAAGGCTGAAAGACAAATCTATCACCAAAACAAGTTACAAGCTGTGATTCAGAGAAAGTTGTTTTATGTTAAAACGCCTGTGGCTCAAAGGAGTGCATATACCAGAGATGGTGGGTTCAAACCAGGCCCCGGCCAAAAAAAGCTTAAAAAAAAAAAAAAACCACCCTAAACCCAGAAGAATAAAAATGTTCAAATAAACACCCTGTTCGAAGTTCAAAAAAATGTATTGAGATACTTACAACTATACTCATATAGTACATTTTTTTAGATAAAAGATCCTTGGCTAGATATTACCACATGGTACAAATCAGTGTGATTAAAACACAAAATACCGGTGGCACCTGTAGCTCAAGCGGCTAAGGCACCAGCCACATACACCAGAGCTGGCAGGTTCGAATCCAGCCTGGGCCTGCCAAACAACAATGACAACAACAACCAAAAAAATAGCCAGGCGTTGTGGCGGGTGCCTGTACTCCCAGCTACTTGGGAGGCTGAGGCTAGACAATCGCTTAAGCCCAGGAGTTTGAGGTTGCTGTGAGCTGTGACGCCACAACACTCTACCCAGGGCAATAGCTTGAGGCTCTGTCTTTGAAAAAAAAGAACACAAAATACCAGTCATGAGAAGCAGACAAATAGTGGCAGCATGTCAAAAATATAACAAAAGAGGCCAGGTGTGGTGGCTCACACCTATAATCCTAGCACTCTAGGAGGCCAAGGTGAGTGGATCGCTTGAGTTCAGGAGTTCAAGACCAACCTGAGTAAGAGTGAGACCCCCATGAGAAACTGAGGCAAGAGGAGTGCTTCAGCCCAAGTGTTTAAGGTTGTTGTGAGCTATGACACTATTGCACTCTACTGAGAGCAACCAAGTGAAACTGTCAAAAAAAACCCCAAGAACACACATATAAAAATATGTGTAAGAAAAGAAAAGAAGCCAAGTAAGATTAAGCAACAGGCAAGTGGCTATTTGTCTTTACTAAGGGAAGGATGCTTTGAGTTCCACCAAAGGTTTTCCTTTACAGGAGTTTAACATAAATTCTGTTTTGTTTTGTTTTGCCAGTGAGAGAAGCAAACTGGGTAAACCTAAAAACAGCACAAGAGCTCTTCTCAAAAGAAACAGTGCTTACATTTATTCTTTCTTTTTGGTTTTATTCATGTATGTTTTCTTTTTGTTTTTAAACAAAGTTTCCATCTGTACACTTTAAGAAAATAAACGATAGGAAGTCATTCTCTGCTTACCCTCCTCAGAGGCTGGCAGGGTGGATCTGCCAAGAGGCGCCGCAGGACAGCCCCATGCATGTGGCTTGGGGCCACATGTGACCCTGTGAAAGTCCAGAACTAATAGACTGAGATTACACAGAAACGCTCCACTTCGCAGTGCACACAGGTGGGAACATTGAAACAACAAGTACCCATTGGCTGGCATCACGGCATGTGAAGAAAAGGGAAAAATAAATTGTTTCCGCTAATAGAACTGTCCCAGGTGAGAGCCATAAGATTTTATTCATTGTTTAATCTTCCGGTGGCAGGATTTCTTTGAAGTGAAATCTAGATATAAGTAAGAATGAGGTAACAATTTGTTATAAGGCTTCACACTTCTTTTAAATAGAATTGCACAATTTTGAAACACTATCACTGAATTCATGTTAATTTTGGCAAAAATAGAAAATGTGTTTTAAAAAATATACAGTAGCCAGGAGCGGTTCCTCATGCCTATAATCCTTGCACTCTGAGAGGCCCAAGAGAGGGGATAGCTTGAGCTCACGAGTTCAAGACCAGCCTGAGCAAAAGCGAGACCCCATCTCTACTAAAATAGGAAAACCAAGGCAAGAAGATCGCTTGAGCCCAAGAGTTGGAGGTGGCTGTGAGCTATGTCACTCTACCCAGGGCAACAGCTTGAGACTAATAACAAATTAAAAATATACAATGGTTTAAATTATGATCTTTAAGAAAGACCAGGCAAATTAAGTTCCCCATCAGTAAAAGAAAGAATGAGAGGTCCCAGCAGTGACCAAGTCATGCTGACTCGATACCGGAGTGTCTGTCTGCTTCGCCTGAGACTCCTTCATTTACAGTCTTTATTCTAATCCTATTAGTGACCCCCAATTACTAAGACCAAAACTAACAACAGTTACTACACTGAATACTAGCAGTATTTTGACACATTCTACCTTTCTAGAGTCCATTCATAATACTTTAATAAACAGTCAGAAAAGGACTTTTATTACCTGGTGATGACCCCCCCAGTCTTTGCTGGATCATTTCTAAGTGGTGAATATATTCTGTCAAGGAATGTTCTGGATCTTCAGAAGCAGTCAGGGATCTTTCTAATCTTGAATTTGGGGATTGAGTGGATCTTCAAACAAATCACCACACCAAGGGGGAAAAGAAAAAAAATAAAAGAAGGACTGAACTTGAACTTAACCGTGGAAAAGGAAAAAAACAAAGTAAGGGCTAAACATGAACTTAACAGTGATAAGTGTGTGTGAAGGGACCTCTGTACCCTCTTGGGCCAGAAGCATGTGGTGGTGGCTGATTCTAGGGCTATATGCTTCAGCCCTTTCTTAACACACAAGAAAAAAGTAAGGCTTTTTATACAAAGTGCTATATAGATACACTGTATAGAAGTTGCTTTGAAAATCAACTAATCAACTTCTATACAATGTCCCAAAGTTAAAATGAATAAAAACTATTGTATATTATTTTACAACATCCTGCAGAAAAAGGTTGTTCCCCACCATGTACTCTTTTTTTTTTTTGACAGAGCCTCAAGCTGTCACCCTGGATAGAGTGCAATGGCATCACAGCTCACAGCAACCTCCAATTCCTGGGCTCAAGCGAGTCTCTTGCCTCCGCCTTACAAGTAGCTGGGACTACAGGCGCCCGCCACAACGCCTGGCCATTTTATGGTTGCAGCTGTTATTGTTGTTTGGCGGCCCGGGCTGGATTCGAACCCGCCAGCTCAGGTGTACGTGGCTGGCGCCTTAGCCCGTTGAGCCACAGGCGCCGAGCCCCCACCATTTACTCTTTCAATAAGTATCTCCACACTGGGTCCTGGGGCACCAAATCACCAGACAGATGATCCTTGCCCTCCCTTGAATAACGCTGACCAAGGTCAGTGGTTCTCAACCTTCCTAATGCCGCTGCATATAGTTCCTGTGGGTTGCCACCCACAGGTTGAGAACCACTGTTCCAGGCTGTCATAGATTCACACTGGTGTGTTTCCTGCCTGCTCTGGGCTGGACTAAAAATAGCAGAATCACCTAAGCTGGAGAGAGCTCAATTAGTATAGGTGAAAAAGCTTTACAACTGACCTTCCCCTCCTACTTGGGGAGGCTGCTGTTGCAGGTCCATGGCCAAGGACAGGGTCTCTGGCATGGCCTGAAGACATGTCCCGGGTTGGTGGTGACTCTCTAGATTCAAGTGGAGACCGCTGCTGCCGAGGGACTCGGGGTCCTCCCCCATAGTTATTTAACAACAAAGGGATTAGGAAAAGAAATAAATACATTTTAGAAGAAAGGCCCATCTATCAAAATTTAAAAACTCAGTAAGCTTTTAAAAGTCTTCATGGCAGGTTCGGCACCTGTAGCTCAAGCAGCTAAGGCATCAGCCACATACACAGGAGCTGGTGGGTTCGAATCCAGCCCGGATTCGAACAACTATAACCAAAAAATAGCCGGGCATTGTGGCAGGTGCCTACAGTCTCAGCTATTTGGGAGGCTGAGGCAAGAGAATCACTTAAGCCCAGGAGTTGGAGGTTGCTGTGAGCTGTGACGTCACAGCACTCTACCCAGGGAGACAGCTTGAGGCTCTGTCTCCAAAAAAAAGTCTTCATGGCAATTTACAAACATTTGTAAAGTACCAAAATTATAATACTGTATTTTAAAAAGCTTTATAAGAAACCTGAGTTTTGAACACTTACATTTCACTGCCATAGGCTATAAGTGCCTGGCGTCCAATGTGGGCAGCCTATTGGGGAGCTTAGGACACTGGGAGTGAGTCCTGCCTCTACGAACTCTGAGGAGGAGCTGGGCGGAGGCAGAAATCATGCAGACCACCAGGCATAACTTGGCAGGGCAAATGCCTGAAGGCCTGAAGGCTGAATCAAAGCATTTTAATTTCCAGAAATAACTATTAAAGTACAAAAGTCAAAACTAAAGTGGCACTGGCAGGAAAGCCCAAGTCACTGTGGCAGTCAATTGTGACTTGCTCACACCCCTGTATTGAGTGGGGAGGGTGCTCTCTGTGTACCTTCACCCTGCTGTTCTAAGAGATGTGGGTGAGGGTCCACTGGAACAGCCTCCCTGGGGCTGGCACCTCAACCCCCAGCACAGCCAGCTGTACGTGCAGAGAAAATCACAGACAAGAACCATGTGAGCCAAAAATAGGCAGCAGGACTCCAAAAGGAAAGGGGGGGCGTGTGCAGTGAGTCCCTGCTAACTTGAGAGAAAATCATTTTACTAATCACTAATTATTAAGGAATTGGCACACTGAGCATTTCCATATCTTTTGGTGGTTGGTGTGATCCTCTGAGCCACCTTGTTCACTCACATGCACTTGGAAGTGCGATCTCACCATGTTTTCTACCATCTCACAGTTGTGGTGACTATACTACCTGAATTCACTAACTTTTTGGCTGTGCTTTATTCCAGTCCCACTGAACGCTGCCTAGTGCCCCAAACTCTCATAAGAATGCTACAAACTTGTGAATCACAGTTACTAGCAGCAGCTGAGGTCCCACCTGGACGGGAGGCTTTGCCTTGTGCTAGAGCTCCTCTTCGATCTACTTCTTGCCATTTCTTAACCAAAAAACGTAATCTGTTAAAAAAAAAAAAAAAAGGAAACAAAGCCTTTAAAATTAGAGTAAAACAGTAATAAAAATCGCACTGTGGCCAAGCATCCAGATTTTGGAAGTTCCTATTGGGGATGCAGACTTAGTGTCATCTGGGTCCGTCAACTTGGGTCTGCTGAGCTAGGTACACACATGGACAGCTTGCTGTGTTCCTGGCAGTGTGCTAACCTTCCTGTGCCCCAGTGCCTCGGCCCCACTGTGGGCCACCACACAGTCCTCCCAGGCACCTGTCGTGGCACAGCTTGGGATTCTGACTCTGGTTCAAAATCAGTCTTCAACCCAGTGAGTGGGAACCACATGGCACTCCCACCCAGTTTTCAGGATCCTCCCCTCCCTAATACCACTTGACAGGCTCAGGACACAGAAGCCCTGGCCCCCATGGGAGCCAGCCCAGTGGTAAGCAGGAATGGTGTGGTTGCAAAGGCTATGCAGGCCAAGTACAGGGTTCATGTCCCATGGCAGGCACCATAGATTCCTCCAGATGAGACTCTCTAGGACCCTCAGGTTCAGCTGCCCTGGGCAGCCCCTCACAGGGACACTGGGACAGCTCCTTGACAGGAAGACCCTAGAGGCAGGGTTTGGGTCAGCCTACCTTCCCGCATCTAGCACTTAAAACACTTCTAGTCCACAGTGATCTCCCCACAAATATGGGATGGACAGAGGGTCAGTGGACAGAGGAATGACAGATGGCTTGTGGTCAGGAGACTTCAGATGAGAGAATTCTGAGTGCCCTGAGGCTAGAGAAGGCTGAGAGGGCAGCACCCTACCCCCATATCTGCCTGGTCCACTGGACTGGACAACTAGACTAGCTCAGCTGGTTTCTGAAAGGAGCAGGACACTCAGCTGCTCTCTGCTGTGTCCCCTCCTTCCTGGCACCTCTGTGTCAGGGAGCAGATAGGGCTGCACAATTCTTAGTGAGACAAATATTTTTAGAAATTTATCAAATTTTAAAACTATAAAATGAAATGACTTTCCCAGGAACACCAGGGAGCAGCCTTCTTGTGCTCCAAGATGGTATCTTGTGGAAATAATGCCTGGGGACAGTGACCAATCCTCCCTCAAAGAGGACACAGTGGGCAAAGCTCAGGGCACAGACACTCCAGGCAAGTCAAGACCCGAAAGTGCCATGAGGAAAGGTAAGGAAGGAGGGCCTTGCTCGGCAGTGGGGTCCTCAATGCCTCATGGCCACATTTTCAGGCTTGGTGCCAACAGCCCTTGGTGAATCGTGTATTTTTATGCATCTGGCCTCCTCGTACATAACATAGATCTGCCTAAAATATAGGAAACTAAAATTTATAACATGAAATGCAATTTTAAACTTCCTCAAATGTGCCTGTTCTCACAAAGAGTCCTGACATGAAACCTACTAAAAGGCAAGACAGTCCCCCGTAATAAAAAGGTAGCCTTAAATCTTTGGTGTTAGACGGTGACAATTCATACAATATGACTTCTTAAAATTAAGAGTCACCTGTATTTTCTTTAAGACCTCAAATACCATTTCTCTTAAAAGGGAATACGGAGTTTCAAAGAATAAAACCACCTAAAAACACTGCAGTGCGCCGCTGTCTGTTCGTACAGACAAGAGGCAGAACTCACAGACCGGTGTGGTGGCACTTACCTTAACACTGCAATGACCACCCTGACGGCCGTGCGGAACTTTGTAAAAGGACGAGATGAGGTAATTTTCTTATCTGGTTTAGAAGGAAATACTCCCAAATGAGCAATCATAGAGAGAGTTTCTTGTTCAGAGTCTTGGAATCCACCGATCAACAGTAAAAGATACTTCTTTTGATAAATCAGAGCTTTCCTAAAACTCTCTGCCCTCAAATAACGCAGATACAATTTTTCCATCTAAAGAAGAAAAACAACAACAAAAAAATACTAAAATGTAATCAGAGGAAACAAAGACATCTTGCTGTCAAAAGCAAGATGCTTTTGTTGCTCTTCACAAAGAACAGGTTGGTTTTTCCCTCAGCATATTGTCATAGAAGTCAGCCTCATACATCATCTGTAGCTAGAAACAACACACAATGGATTTGTGTTTATCAGAATCAAAATCTAAAACCACAAACTCCTCTCTGTAGTACCATCACTGATATTATGGGCAAGAGGGTATGTGAAACCAGGAGACTATACAGAGCTAAACTAAAAGACCTTTTTCCCCTCAAGAGAAGCCCACAGCTGGTTCTACACTGTCATAATCCATGACCAGCCAAGCAATGATCCAGGGTCCCCTCGGGCTGTAGAGACTGTTACTTGCTGACTCAAAGCATTCCCCAACCCAACCTTGGCGTATAAGCAGAGAAAGTTGGTGTTCCCACACAGCAACTATACCAAGTTTCTTTTTTTCTTGGCTGGGGCTGGGTTTGAACCTACCACCTTTGGCATATGGGGCCAGCGCCCCACTCCTTTGAGCCACAGGTGCCACCCTATACCAAGTTTCAAATCCAACCTCTTGGGCGGAGCCTATGGCTCAAAGGAGTAGGGCGCCAACCCCATATGCCGGAGGTGGCAGGTTCAAACCCATCCCCACCCAAAAGCTGCAAAAAAAATTAAAAAAAAAAAGAAAGAAAGAGGAAACAAATCCAACCTTTTCCTTCTGCAGTGCCAGAGTTGCTGGAACCAGCCAGCGTGTGGTACACATGTGGGCAGCTAAACTCAGCAATTAACCAATCCAAGATTTTTTAAAAGCACCTACAACACTCTGTACCCTTGATGCTGTGTTAGGCTGGGTCTTACTTTGACGTTGCAGCTGTTTGCTTCCATGGTTGCAGCTGGCGGAGGCCGCCTTGGGTCTGAGTGCTGTGGTGAACTCTGCAGCACCGTCCCGTCTTGCTTCCACGCAGACCTGTCTGACCTCTGTAACAAGCCACAGCCAGAAACATCTACAGAGTGGTCTCAGAATAGACCATCTTGAGAAAAACTACCAACAGCAGGTAAGACAGGAGGCGAGGACTCCCCACCCGACCCCACAGGCTCATTTCTTCCATGGCTGTTCCCTCCTTGCAAGGGGAGGCTAGCCACAGTGGGGAGGATAGGGGGGTCAGTTGGTTTGCGAGGGGCTAGGGTACACATCTCCCAGATGCCAGGACCCAGTGGAGGCTGCACAACCACAAAGATAGTGCACGAGAACTGCAGCACTCCCCTCTAGCACCTCTGGGCAGTGTCCAAGGTGTCATGTTGTGCAATAAGTCAGATTATTAACATCTATGGGGGTGACTGCTACCCACATGTACTAAAGAAGTATGAAAATGAATATTTACAAGATAACCCCAATTCCAAGGCCTTAAGCCTTAAGCACACTCATCTTCTCTGTAATTTTTCTTTTTTCTTTTTATATTTTTTACTCTATAATTTTTTAATTTGTATTTTTTTTTTTTTTTTTGGTTGCAGTTTTTGGCCGGGGCTGGGCCTGAACCCGCCACCTGCAGCACATGGGGCTGGCGCCCTACTTCTTGAGCCACAGGCACTGCCTTAAATTTGTGTTTTTTACTGTTATATCTTTTTTTTTTTCTTGAGACACAGTCTCACTTTGTCGTCTTCATCAGAGTGTCATGGTGTCATAGCTCACAGCAACCTCAAACTCCTGGGCTCAAGCAATCCTCTGACTTCAGCCTCCCAAGTAGCTGGAACTACCCACCACAATACCTGGCTATGTTTTAAAGATAGGGTGTCACTCTAGCTGAGCCTGGTTTTGAACTTCTGAGCTCAAGTGAGCCACCCATTTCAGCCTTCTCTTATATAATTTGATTGTTTTGTTAAAAAATGTTTCTAATTGGGATTGGTTGAATCTGTGGATACGGAGCAGAAGAATACTGAGAGCTCAGACAGCGCCCATAGCTCAGTCGGTAGGGCGCCGGCCACATACACCGAGGCTGACAGGTTTGAACCCAGCCTGGGCCAGCTAAAACAACAATGGCAAAAAGATAAGTAGCCAGGCGTTGTGGCGGGTGCCTGTATTCCCAGCAATTTGGGAGGCTGAGGCAAGAGAATCACTTAAGTCCAAGAGTTTGAGGTTGGTATGAGCTGTGACACCATAGAACTCAACCCAGGGCAACAGCTTGAGACTTTGTTTCAAAAAAGAAAAAAAAAAAAAATTCGGCGCCTGTGGCTCAGTGAGTAGGGCACCGGCCCCATATGCTAGAGGTGGCGGGTTCAAACTCAGCCCCGGCCAAAAACTGCAAAAAAATAATAATAATAATAATAATAATAATAAAATAAAATAACATACAGGCAGTGCCTGTGGCTCAGAGGAGTAGGGCACCAGCCCCACATGCTGGAGGTGGCGGGTTCAAACCTAGCCCCAGCCAAAAACCACAAAAAAACAATAAATAAATAAAAAATAAGATAAAATAAATACTGAGAGCTGATTGTCCCCACTATTTATCCATTCATCAACTGATAGACATTTGGACTATTTCCACTTTGGGGCTATTATGAATAATGGTGCCATGAAAATTTGCATATAAGTTTTTATGGGAACATATATTTTCATTTCTCTTGGAAAAAATACCTAGAAGTATGGTTGGGCACGGTGGTTCACGCCTGTAATCCTAGAATTCTGGGAGGCGAAGGTGGGTGGATTGCCTGAGCTCACCAGTTCGAGACCAGCCTGAGCAAGAGCAAGACCCCCTCTCTAAAAATACCTGGGCGTTGTGGCCGGCGCCTGTAGTCCCATCAACTTGGGAGGCTGAGGCAAGAGAATCACTTGAGCCCAAAAGTTTGAGGGTGCTGTGAGCTATGATGCCACAGCACTCTACCAAGGGTGACAAAGTGAGACTCTGTCTCAAAAAAAAAAGAAAGAAAGAAAAGAAAAAATACCTAGAGGTAGAATCACTGCAAAATACAGTAATTCCATGTTTAAACTTCTGAGGAACTTCCAGACTCTTTTTTAAAACTACTGCACTGTTTTATATCCCTACTCATTCTCTCCACATTGATCTATAGGTTTAATGTAATCCAAATTTAAGAAACCAAGATAGACTACAGGGCACCTATGGGGCAGCAAACTGGGTTGCATAGCCCCCAGGAGAGAGGCAGCTGTCAAAGGCCATTTCAACCTCAAGGACCTGAAGCAAAAACTATCAAAGGGAAGGAGGAAGAGAGAGAAGTATATAGAGGCAGAAAATGAGGAAGAAATCGTATGGGAGGAGAAACTAACAACAACAACAAAAAATCACTGGCAACATGAAGAATCAGAACAGATCAACTCTTCCAAGGGATCACAATACTGTAGGTACCACAGAAGATCTCAACTATAAAGAAATCGTGGAAATGTCAGAAACAGATTTTAGATTATGGATGGCATTGAAGAAAAAGTGGAAAACCAACAAAAGTAAATTCAAAAATTGACCAAAGGATTTAAAAAAAGACAATATCTCCAAGGATCAGAACAAAATTAGAAAGGATATAATGGAGCTTAAAGAATTGAAGGAGTCATTCAGAGAGTTTCAAACATAGTAAAAGTTCCAACAACAGATTAAACCACAGAGAAGAAATAATCTCAGAGTGGGCGGCACCTATGGCTCAGTGAATAGGGTGCCAGCCACATATACCAAGGGTGGCAGGTTCAAACCTGGCCCCGGCCAAACTGCAACAAAAAAAAAAAGCTGGGCGTTTGGGCAGGCACCTGTAGTTCTAGCTACTCGAGAGGCTGAGGCAAGAGAATCGCCTAAGCCCAAGAGCTGGAGGTTGCTGTGAGCTGTGATGCCATGGTACTCTACTGAGGGTGACAAAGTGAGACTCTATCTCTAAAAAAAAAAGATAAAATAAATAAAATTAAAATAAAAAAATTATCTCAGAGCTTAAAGATAAGGCTCTTGAGCTCACTCATTCATTTAAAGAGGCAGAAAAGAATACCGTAAAAGCAAGCCGGGCATGGTGGCTCACATCTATAATCCTAGCACTCTAGGAGGCTGAGACAGTTGAATTGCTTGAGCTCAGGAGTTAGAAACCAGCCTGAGCAAGAGCAAGGCCCTGTCTCTAAAAATAGTTGGACATTGTGGTGGGCACATATAGTCCCAGCTACGTGGGAGGCTGAGGCAAGAGGATTGCTTGAGCCCAAGAGCTTGAGGTTGCTGTGAGCTATGACACCACAGCAATCTAATGAAGAAGACAAAGTGAGACTATCTCAAAAAAAATTAAAAAAGTAAAAGCAGAACAACATCTTAGAAAATTATGGGACTATACAAAGCATACAAACATACAAATTATAGGTATCCTTGAAGGAGAAGAGAGTCCTAATGGCATGGAAACTCTAGTTATTGATATCATAACTGAAAACTTCTCAAGCATCATCAAGGATCCAGACATTTACCTGCTAGATGGATATAGAACCTTGGGGTTCAATCAGTTCAATCAAAGCATCTCCTAGGTGCATAGTAATTAACCTGGTCAAAGTCAAAATGAAAGAGAAAGTCCTGTAAGCAGCCAGGCCTAAGCAGCATCTGACCTACAAAGGGCAAAACCAGCAGGATGACAGCTGGCCTCTCAGTTGAAACTTTGTAAGCCAGAAGAGAGTGGGCTCAATCTTCAATCTTCTCAAACAAAATAACCTTTAGCCACTTAGGATTCTGTATCCTGCAAAACTAAGTTTCAAATTTGACAGAGAAACCACAACTTTTGCTGAAAAGCGCACATTGAGGAAATGTGGCACTGTAAGACCAGCTCTACAGGAAGTATTCAGATCTGTATGACTCGCAGACAATCACAATGGACCACCAGCAAAGTAAAGACGCCCTGAAACCAAAGGACAAAGCCTAGCTTCCACAATGGGCCAAGTGATAAAATTAGATAATAGACCTCCACAAACAAGATGAACAGAACTCCACCATTATTATCAATCATCTCAATAAATGTGAATAGTTTGAATTCCCCACTGAAAAGATACAGGCTGGCTGACTGGCTAAAAAAAGCAGAAGCCAACTATATGCAGTTTTCAGGAAATACATCTCAGGACTGAAGGGTAAAGGGTTGGAAAACAGTATTTCAGGCAAATGGAAAGAAAGCATGAGATGTAATCTTATTTGCAGATACAATTGGCTTTAAAGCAACAAAAAGTAAGGAAAGACAAAGATAGACTATGTATACTGGTCAAAGGAACAACAATACAACAAGACATTTCAATCCTAAATATTTATGCATGCAATGTAAATGCTCCCAGATATATAAAATGAACCCTAATTGATCTGAGCAATATAATATACCTCAACACCATAGTAACTTGGGACTTCAACACCCCTGTGACAGAACGAGATAGATCCTCCAAGCGCAAGCTAAACAAAGAAACGAACTTAAACACACCTCTAGAACAAATGGGTTTAACAGTCATCTACAGAACATTCCACCCCAAAAATACTGAATATATATTCTTCTCATCAGCTCATGGATTGTTTTCCAAGATCAATCACATCCTAGACACAAATCAAACCTCAACAAATTCAAAAGAATACAAATTATACATTGTATCTTTAAAGACCCCAATGGAATGAAAGTAAAACTCAATTCCAGTAGAAACATACATCCCCACACAAAATCACAGAAACTAAACAACCTCATGCTGAACAACAGCTGGGTCAAGGAGGAGGTAAAGAAGGAAATCATTAGATTCCTTGAACAAGGCTCGGTGCCTGTGGCTCAATGGGCTAAGGCGCCAGCCACGTACACCTGAGCTGGCGGGTTCGAATCCAGCCCAGGCCGCCAAACAACAATGACAGCTACAACCAAAAAACGGCCAGGCGTTGTGGCAGGCGCCTGTAGTCCCAGCTACTTGGGAGGCGGAGGCAGGAGACTCGCTTGAGCCCAGGAATTGGAGGTTGCTAGAACTGTGAGCTCTATCCAGGGTGATAGCTTGAGGCTCTGTCTCAAAAAAAAAAAAAAAAAAAAAAAAAAAAAAAAAACAGAACAGATTCCTTGAACAAAACGTCAATGAAGCCACAAGCTATCAAAACCTGTGGGATGGTTACAGCGCCCGTAGTACAGTGGTTATGGCACCAACCACATACCCTGAGGCTGGCAGGCTCAAACCCAGGCTGGGTCAACTAAACAACAATGATGACTGCAACAACAACAACAAAAAAATAGCCGTGCTTTGTGGCAGGCACCTGTAGTCCCAGCTACTTGGGAGGCTGAGGCAAGAAAATCACTTAAGCCAAAGAGTTTGAGGTTGCTGTGAGCTGTGACGCCACAGCAGTCTACCAAGGGCAACATAGTGAGATTCTGGCTCCCCCTCCCAAAAACAAACAAACAAAAAAAAAAAACAAGAAACCTTTGGGATACTGCAAAGACAGACCTAAGAGGAAAATTTATTGCATTAAATTCCCACATCTAGAAAGAGCACACATCAGTAGCCTAATGAATCATCTCAAGGAAATGGAAAAGGAAGAACAGTCTAATCCCAAACCTAGTAGAAGAAAAGAAATAACCAAAATTAGATCAGAGCTAAATGAAATTGAGAACAAAAAACCATTCAGAAGAACGATTGGGGGGGGGGTTCTTTGAAAAAAATCATAAAATTAATAAACCTTTGGCCAGATTAACTAGAAACAGAAAAGAAAGATCTCTATTCAGCTCAGTCAGTAATGAAGAAGGGGAAATGACAGATACTACAGAGACACAACCAATCATCTGATTACTACAAAAATCTCTATGCTCAGAAATTTGAAAACATGGAGATTTCGAAATGGACCAATTCCAGGAATCACACCAACTTCCTAAACTCAACCAGAAAGAAAAAGAACTCTTCAACAGGCCAATATCAAGTACGAAAACTGTAACACAACTATGAAAAAGCTTATAAAGAAAAACTTCTGAACCAGACGGTTTCACATCAGAATTCTACTAAACCTTCAAAGAAGAGCACATACCTATATTATAGAACTTACTCCAAAACATTGAGAAGGAAGGAACCCTTTCCAACTTCTTCTATGAAGCAAATGTCACCCTGACACCAAAACCAGGGAAGGACGCAACAAAAATGAATTCTACAGCCCAATTTCCTTGATGAATATTGATGCAAAAATAATCAGGAAAATTTTAGCAAACAGAATTCAGCTACACATAAAAAAAAAAAAAATTCATCCCAATCAAGTGGGCATCATCCCTGGGATACAAAGATGCTTCAACATATGCAAATCCATAAATGTAATGCACTACAAAAACAGAAGTAAAA
Source organism: Perodicticus potto (assembly GCA_963574655.1). Classification (NCBI taxonomy): domain Eukaryota; kingdom Metazoa; phylum Chordata; class Mammalia; order Primates; family Lorisidae; genus Perodicticus; species Perodicticus potto. The sequence goes on from CAUYRH010054731.1 coordinate 27,485, forward strand.
CCAAAGACCATATATGATCCTATCAATAGATGCAGAAAGAGCATTTGACAAAATTCAGCAACATTTATTGACAGGAACACTTAAGAAAATTGGCATAGATGGGACATTTCTTTTCTTTTCTTTTTTTTTTTTAGAGACAGAGTCTCACTTTGTCACCCTTGGTAGAGTGGCATGGCTTCATAGCTCACAGCAACCTCCATCTCCTGGGCTTAGGCCATTCTCTTGTCTCAGCCTCCCGAGGAACTGGGACTACAGGCGCCCGCCACAACCCCTGGCTATTTTTTTGCAATTCGGCCAGGGCCGGGTTTGAACCTGCCACCCTGGGTATATGGGGCCGGCGCCCTATTCACTTAGCCACAGGCACTGCCCAATGGGACATTTCTTAAACTGATCAAGGCTATCTATAATAATCCCACAGACAATATCATACGGAACAGAGTAAAGCTGAAAGCGTTTCCACTTAGAGCTGGAACTAGACAAGGATGTCCACTATTGCCACAGCTATTCAATACAGTGCTAAAAGTACTAACCAATGCAATCAGGCTAGAGAAGGATATCTAAGGTATCAAATGGGGCACAAGAGGTCAAACTCTCACTCTTTGCAGATGATTTTTTTTTTTTTTTTTTTGAGGCAGAGTCTTACTTTCTTGCCCTGTAGAGTGCTGTGGTGTCAGCTCATAGCAACCTTAAATTCCTGGGCTTAAAGCAATCTTCTTGCCTCAGCCTCCCAAGTAGCTGGGACTATAGGCACTTGCCATAATGCCTGGCTAATTTTTCTATTTTTAGTAGAGACAGGGGTCTCACTCTTCTCCAGGCTGGTCTCAAACTCTTGAGCTCACGCAATATGCTCACCTTGGCCTCCCAGAGTTCTAGGATTACAGATGTGAGCTGCTATGTCTGGCCTAGATGATATGATCTTATACCTAGAAAACCTCCAAGGACTTGACCATTAGATTCTTGGAAGTGATCAAGAATAACGGTAACATCTCAGGATATAAAGTCAGTATTCAAAGATTAGTAGTCGTCATATATGCAAATAGCAAGCAAGTTGAAAATCAATCAAAAACACAGGAGCCGGGCAGTGCCTGTGGCTCATTGAGTAGGGCGCCGGCCCCATATACCAAGGGTGGTGGGTTCAAACCTGCCCTGGCCAAACTGCAACAAAAAAATAGCCAGGCGTTGTGACGGGCACCTGTAGTCTCAGCTACTCGGGAGGCTGAGGCAAGAGAATCGCCTAAACTCAATAGCTGGAGGTTGCTGTGAGCTGCGACACCATAGCACTCTACCAAGGGTGACAAAGTGAGACTCTGTCTCTAAAAAAAAAAACCCACAGGAGCCAGGCACAGTGGCTCACACTTATAATCCTAGCACTCTGAAAGGCTGAGGCAGGCAGACTGCTTGAGCTTAGGAGTTCAAGTATAGCCAGAGCAAGAGAAAGCCCCCATTTCTACTAAAAATAGAAAAAACTAGCCAGGCGTGGTGGTGGGCATCTTTAGTCCCAGCTGTGGCAAAGAGTTTAGCCCAAGAGTCTGAGGTTGTTGTCAGCTGTGATGACACCACGACACTCTACCCACAGTGACAGAATGAGACTCTTATCTTAAAAGAAAACAAAACAAAACAAAAAAACCCTTCATAGTAGTATCAAAGGAAATGAAATACCTTGAAATATACTTAATGACGGATTTGAAAAGGACCTCAACAGACAGAATTATTAAATGCTGAGAAAAGAAATAGTAATGGGCCAGGTGCAGTGGCTCACGCCTGTAATTCTAGTACTCTGGGAGGCCAAGGTGGGTGGAGTGCTTGAGCTCAGGAGTTGGAGAGCAGCCTGAGCAAGAGGGAGACCCCATCTCTACTAAAAATAGAAAAAGAACTAGCAGGGTGTGGTGGTACCCTCCTGTAGTCCTAGCTACTTGGGAGGCTGAGATAAGAGGATTGCTCAAGCCCAAGAGTTTGAAGTTGCTGTGAGCTATGATGATATCACAGCACTCTACCCAGGGTGACAGAGTGAGACTCTGTCTCAGAAAAAAAAGAAAGAAAGAAAGAAAAGAAATAGCAGAGGATGTTAACAGATGGAAGAACATACTAGTTTCATGGCTGAGAAGAATCAACATTGTTAAAATTATCTATGACACCCAAAGAAGCCTATAGATTTAATGCAATCCCCATTAGAACTCCAACATCATACTTTGAAGATCCTAAAAACAAAAAACAAAAAACAAAGCAGTACTACTCTTCATCTGGAACTAGGAAAAAACCCAAATAGCCAACGTAGTTCTTTCAAATAAGAACAAATCTGGAGAGCTGAGTATAGAGGTCATGCCTTTAATTCCAGCCCTTTGGGAAGCCGAAGCAAGGGAATCACTTGAGCTCAGCAGTTCAAGACCAGCCTGAGCAAGAGGAAGACCCCATCTCTACTAAAAATAGGAAAACTGGCAGGTGCCTGTAGTCCCAGCTACTCCAGAGGCTGAGAGGTAGGAGGATCTCTTGAACCCAGTTTGAGGAGTTTGAGGTTCCTGTGAGCTAGATGGAGGCTATGGCACTCTAGCCTGAGCAACAGAGTAAGACTCTATCTCAAAAAAAAAAAAAAAAAAAAAAATCTGGAGGCATTACCATACTCTGGGTTATAATACAAGTCTATAGTTATCAAAATAGCATGATAGCGGCATTAGAGAAAAATAGAGACATACATAGATCTATGGAACAAACAGAATAGAGAACCTAGAGATGAAACCAGTCTCATACCAATGTCTGATCTTTGACAAGCCAAACAAAAGCATACTCTGAAGAAAAGAATTCCTATTTAATAAATGGTACTGGGAAAACTACTTAGCCACATGTAAAAGACTGAAACTAGATGCGAACTTCTCACCACTTAAAAAGTTAACTCACAGGCCTGAGCATGGTGGCTTACGCCTGAATTCCCAGTACTTAGAGGCCAAGGCAGGTGGATTGCTTGAGTTCAGGAGTTCTAGATCAGCCTGAGCGAGAGCAAGACCCCATCTCTGAAAAATAGTCAGGCGTTGGGGTAAGCGCCTGTAGTCCCAGCTACTTGAGAGGCTGAGGCAAGAGAATCACTTAAGCTCGAGAGTTTGAGGTCGCTGGGAGCTGTGATGCCACTGCACTATACCAAGGCCAACAAAGTAAGACTCTGTCTCAAAAAAAAAAAAAAAAAAAGTTAACGCACATGAATGAAGGAATTAAAACTAAGATGCAAAGCTATAAAAACTTTAGAAGAAAGTGCGGGGGAAATTCTTAATAACATCAGCCTTGGGAAAGAATTTATAAAGAAGATCCCAAAGGCAATCTTAGCAACAGCAAAAATAAATAAATGGAGGCGAGGCATGGCGGCTCATGCCTGTAATCCTACAAAGAACTCAAGGAAATCAAAAAAGAGCAAACCGCTCCACTAAAAACTGGGCAAGATACATGAACAGAATCTTTTCTTATGAGGACAACAAATGGCCAACGAAGACATGAAAAAATGCCCATCATCTCTATTAGAGTAATGGAAATCAAAACTACTTTGAGATATCACCTCACCCCAGTGAGAATAGCCCATGTCACAAAGTCCCAAAGCTGCAGTTGCTGGTGTAGATGTAGAGAGAAGGGAACACTTCTACACTGTCGGTGGGATTGCAAACTAGTACAGCCTTTATCAAAAGGTGTATAGAGAATCCTCAAAGAGCTAAAGTAGACCTTCCATTTGATTCTGCAATCTCATTATTAGATATCTATCTAGAAGAAAAAAATCATTTTACCAGAAGGACATTTGCATTCAAATGTTGATAGCAGCTCAATCCACGATTGCAAAGATGTGGAAACAACCCAGGTGTCCATCAACCCATAAATGGATTAATAAACTGGTATGCGTAAACCATGAGATACTATGCAGCCATAAAAATAAATGTAGACTTTGTGTCTTTTGTAACAACCTGGATGGATTTGGAGAATACTACCTAAGTATCACAGGAATGGAAAAATGAGCATCATGTGTAATCAGTACTAATTTGAGACTAGCAGATTAACAACTACATACTCAAATGAGAGGAAAATTCAATTAAATTCAAGAAAGGGAGAGGAGGAGGGAGTGCAGCAAGTTCCCACCCAATGTGAACTATGCATGGTTGTTTGGCACATTTCCTAGATGAAGGACACAACTACAACTCAGACTTTACGGTAGAAATGCAAACAATGGGCTGGGCAGTAATTCACACCTATAATCCTAGCAATCCGGGAGGTCAAGGCAGGTGGATCACTTGAGCTCAGGAATTTGCCACCAGCCTGAGCAAGAGTAAGACTCCACCTCTACTAAAAATAGAAAAAACTAGCTGGGTGTTGTGGTGGACACTTGCAGTCCCAGCTACTCGAGAGACAGAGGCAGGAGGACTGCTTGAACCCAGAAATTTTAGGTTGCTGTGAGCTATGACACCAGGGCATTCTACCCAGGGTGACCAAGTAAGACTCTGTCTCAAAAACAAAGTAAAGAAAGAAACAAACAAAAACTATATGCAAACAATGTAACCTAATTATCAGTACCCTTATATTAACCTGAAATAAAAAGTAAGTAAATGTTTTCTTTTTTTTGTTTGTGTTTTTGAGACAGAGTCTCACTATGTCGCCCTAGGTAGAGTGCCAAGGCATCACATCGCACAGCAACCTCAAACTCTTGGGCTTAAGCGATTCTCTTGCCTCAGCCTCCCAAGTAGCTGGGACTATAGGCACCTGCCACAACACCCTGCTAGTTTTGTTGTTGTTGTTGTTCCAATTGTTTAGTTGGCCTGGGCCAGGTTCCAACCCGCCACCCTCGGTGCATATGGCTGGCACAGTAACCACTGCTACAGGTGCCAAGCCAAATAAATGTTTTCTAAAATACAAAAACATAATTTGATTGTAAAAGGGGAGAAGAATTTCATCCAGGAAAATGTGGTTGTTAAAGGAATTTTTATATAAAAAATGTTTTAAAATACAGGTTTAAAATATAAATTACTTAAGAAATGCATCACATGTACTCAGTAACAATAAATACTATGTTGACTAATATTAAAAAATAATAATACAGGCAGCACCTGTGGCTCAGTGGGTAGGGCGCCAGCCCCATATACCGAGGCTGGCAGGTACGAACCCGGCCCCAGCCAAACTGCAACAAAAAATAGCCGGCGTTGTGGCGGGCACCTCCCAGCTACTCAGGAGCCTGAGGCAAGAGAATCACCTAAGCCGAAGAGTTGGAGGTTGATGTGAGCTGTGATGCCATAGCACTCTACCGAGGGCAACAAAGCAAGACTCTAGCTCCCTCGGTAGAGTGCCAAGGCGTCACACAGCTCACAGCAACCTCCAACTCCTGGGCTTAGGCGATTCTCTTGTCTCAGCTTCCCGAGTAGCTGGACTACAGGCGCCCGCCACAACGCCCAGCTATTTTTCTGTTTTGCAGTTCGGCTGAGGCTAGGTTTGAACCCGCCACCTTCAGTATATAGGGCTGGCGTTCTACTCGATGACCCACATGAGCCGCCCGAGACACTATTCTTTAAAAAAAAAAGAAATAATAACAATAATAATAAAAGTAAAAAATCAAGATGCTAAAATTTCTATTGAAAAACTAAGGGCGGTGCCTGTGGCTCATTGAGGAGGGTGCCGGCCCCATATACCGAAGGTGGCAGGTTCAAACCTGGCCTCGGCCGAACTGCAAAACAGAAAAACAGCTGGGTGATGTGGCGAGCACCTGTAGTCCCAGCTACTCGGGAGGCTGAGGCAAGAGAATTGCCTAAGCTCAGGCGTTGGAGGTTGCTGTGAGCTGTGTGACGCCACAGCACTCTACCAAGGGTGATAAAGTGAGACTCTGTCTCTAAAGAAAAAAAAAAAAAAAGAAAGACTAAAGAACTAGAATAGCCAAACAATTTTTAAAATAATAAAAAAGAGAATTCACATTCCCCAACATGAACACAGAATCAGCTGTCCATCAGGCGGATGGTAGAAGAAATGCACACGCCCAGGGAAAAGCCAAGAAATAACACACAAATACTCGAGATTGACTCTTGGTAAGCACAAAAACAATTCCACAGGGAGCAGTTCTTCCCACAAAGCATGCTAGAAAAACTGGGTTATCACTGTCACGAATGCTTACAACTTTATGCTGCCCTGGCATCCATTCTGAATATAAGCTGAACTTTCTCACACGAGCAGCAGCTCCTCTTCTCTGCCTCTCCCCAGTGCTTCAGTGTAGGTGATGTGACTCCAACACGTTGCCTCCTCTAGCAGCTCCCTGGCAGCCCTTCCCTGCCCTGCTCACCCCAGGGATGGACACTAGCGTGGACTGTGCAGACGTGCCCTGGTGACCAACTCCTCCTCCCCACAGAGCTCATGCCTGCTTGCTCTTAGCCCACCAATTAATATCCCCTCCTCCGGAAACCTGTTTGGATAACATTCTGGACCCAAAAAAGGCTTTGACCCACCGGTCCCTTTCTTCTCCTCTTTCCATCTTCCTACCGGTTTCTGTTGAGGGAGCACCCTACAGGCAGAACCTGGAGTAAGTGATAAAATTTTTGCTTCCCTCATGTCTCTCATCATGTAAGGGGTATTCCTCATTTTACAGAACCCAAATTATGACATCCATTGGAAGATCTTCCTCTGCTTATCCCACAAACCATAAGAAAGACTAACTGAAAATGGATCGTAGTTCTAAATTTTAAAAGTAAAACTATAAAACTCTCAACATGAGGGCGGCGCCTGTGGCTCAGTGAGTAGGGCGCCAGTCCCATATACCCAGAGTGGCGGGTTCAAACCCGGCCCTGCCAAATTGCAACCAAAAAATAGCCGGGCAATGTGGTGGGTGCCTGTAGTCCTAGCTATTCGGGAGGCTGAAGCAAGAGAATCACCTAAGCCCAAGAGTTGGAGGTTGCTATGAGCTATATCGCCACAGCAGTCTACTGAGGGCGAAAAAGTGAGACTCGGTCTCAAAAAAAAAAAAAAAAAAAACTCTCAAAATGATCCATAAAGAAATAAATTGATGGCTCGGCGCCTGTGGCTCAACGGGCTAAGGCGCCAGCCATGTACACCTGAGCTGGCAGGTTCGAATCCAGACCGGGACCGCCAAACAGCAATGACGGCTGCAACCAAAAATGACGGGCGTTGTGGCGGGCGCCTGTAGTCCCAGCTACTTGGGAGGCAGAGGCAGGAGACTCGCTTGAGCTCAGGAATTGGAGGTTGCTGTGAGCTGTGATGCCATAGCACTCTATCCAGGGCGACAGCTTGAGGCTCTGTCTCAAAAAAAAAAAAAAAAAAGAAAGAAATTGATACACTGGACTTCATCAAAACCCGTAACTTTTGCTTTGCAAAGGACACATAGGGAGATGGAAGGGACCAGCACAGACTGGGAGAAAATATTTGCAAATCACCTACCTGACAAAAGGAGGTGTATCCAGAACACATAAACAACTCTCAAAACCCAACAATGAGAAAATGATCCGATTCAAAAGTCAACAGAAGAATTTAACTGACACTTTACCAAAAAAGTATACAATGGCAAAAAAAAGATGCCCCAAAACTTCCGTATATAGGGGGACATGCACATAACTACCACAAGGGGATGCCACTTCACACCTGTTAGACCTGAGAAAAACTACTCACACTACCACATGCCAAGATGCAGTCACCGGAAGCTCACACATGGCTAGAAGGTGAGCAGCACAGTACACAGCCCTGACATAGACAGCTGCCTCCTAGGCACTTACAGTACAGGAACCAAAGTTGTGTCTATAAACAGCCCTGCAAACACAGCACCACCGTTCACAATAGCCAAAAACCGGGAACAACCCAGATGTCCTTCAGTGGGTGAGTACTCCGTCAAACCCAGCTGCCCATGTCATAAAGCACCACCCCGCAATGAGTGGGAACCAGCAACCAATTCATCAGCAATCTAGAGGGAGGTCAAATGCATTCTGAGGAAGTGACAGGGAGCAGGCTGACAGGGTTGACAGGTCACAGACTGCACAGTTCCATTTATAGGACACTCAGGGTGGAGCCACTGGTGCAGCCAGTGGTTCTGCTAGGGGTGGTGGTTATGTGGATTGGACTCTACCTACGTGTGAACACTTACATGAAATCATACCAAAAAAGTCAAATATTACTGTATGCAAATTAAAAAATACTTTTTAAAAAGTTTTCATCATTGGCTCGGCACCTATGGCTCATACACCTGAGCTGGCGGGTTCGAATCCAGCCTGGGCCCACCAAACAACAATGACAGCTGCAACCAAAAAATAGCCAGCGTTGTGGCAGGCACCTATAGTCCCAGCTATTTGGGAGGCGGAGGCAGGAGATCATTAAAAAATATAAAGCAAATCACAATAATCCAAATGTGAAAAAAAGGCAGTACAGAAAAAAGCCTATATCAAACTACAGCATTAGGAAAATAATATTTTAATTAAGAGCAAGCCACATAAAACTCTAATTTGGTAAGATTATTATATTTTTAGTCAAAATGTCCTTTTATGAACATATATAAAACATCACACAGCAGTTAGGATCAGTGGTGACATTGTGTGTGCACATCTGAATGAAGTAGAAAGTTTGCTACAATGTTAAATAAAATATTCTGGAATATTCAGTAAAACTTCAAACTAGCAAGGCTATATAGCCCATACATTCTCCCATCAATGCAAGAGGCCTGGGTAACAGTCAAGGAAAGTTAATATAGACCAGGTGGTACAGGCCAATGAGCAAGGGCCTGAATCTCCCACAGAAGAAAAAAGTACAAACACGTACACTCAGTACACAACCCTTCTGCACATGATGCTTCAGGATCTTTTCAAGCCTGGACACAGCCCTGCTTAGCTCCGACTTCTCTTGGGTCACTGTGCTGAGCGCCTTTGTAAGGGAATCATTGTCTTTCAGCAAGACATCCATGAGCTGGATCTGTAGCTCTGCTGCCATTTTTTTCTTGGAAAGGAGAAAAGAAAAATAAACTTATAAGAATCTTTTTTTTTAAAGGCACACATTTTTCATTTTCACTGGTTATTTTCAGGGGTTATAGTTTGAAACTCGTTTAGGATTTGGTAGGAAGTTTCTGGCTTCGTAGAGCTACCATCTATGGAGCAGAGAATAATAAAAATCATCAGCTCACATTTCTCTTTAACGCTCTACAAAATAGACTTTGCACAGAACTGCTTGTATAAATACTGTAGGTTTGTTAAATAGCATAATCCCTTTTTCAAAGGTGTTCCAAAGGCACCATACACAGAGGGGAACAGGGGAGCCATGCCTCACCTGAGAGGAGGTGGATCTGCTCAGCTCAGGCCTCAGCTCCTCTAAGGTGCGTAGCAAAGACGCCACTGCTTTCTCATTGGATGATGTCCAATCATTGATGGTCCTGTAAAAAAATGGGCATTTCCTGAGGGACCACTACCCAAAGCTATTCAAGAACTCTGTGCTCAAGAGAGATGAGGAGTCGGTGTGTACAGACTCCCTGGGACCAATGAGGACTCTGGTGGGTCTGAATGGCTTCATCCAGCCCTGAGATGGAAGGAACAGCACCATGGGGAGGGGGGGCTGCAGGTGACACGCCTGCAGAGCTTAGGAACTTCTGCCTTGAGATTATCCCTACTCAGCTACAGCTACAGCCCCAGCAGGTGCCCACCCACATCACCATTGCTGCTTCTTGCTGAATTATTAAAATACTGTTCTGAATGAAGCTCTGCCTAGGAGTTGTGTTGCTCTATAAATTAAGTCCAGGTAGAGACAGGAGAACTATATTAGCTGAATTTCTGTGTACAAGAGAGAAAGCAAATAGTTTTATTTTTTTTATACGTTATTTTTTCTGTTCATAGAAAAAAATCATGGTCTTGGCTCCTGACAGTGTAAATCTATGTAAATCTGCACTGTGGTCTTGTGGCCATAGCCGCAGAGGCCTTGAGTGATACAGATGCAGGCAGCTCATGAGCACAGAGCAGGTGCAGCCAACTTGGGTGATGAACAAGCAGGAGGCACGTAGGGAGAACCAGCGGAACAACTTGGAACCCACAGTCCTGCGTGTTTTGTTTCATGAGACTTCTCCCTAATATGAGAATGTAAAAAAACAAGACCTGTCCACCTTTCAGGGGAGTCCTGCCTGTTCACTCATACAGACTCGTAGAAGGGAAGCAGCATGTGAGCATGTGAGCATGTGTGCATTAGGCACCCTGCAGTCCTTCAGAAGGTTTCCTGGCACAGGCCTGGGCCACATGGTGGTATGAGCGCCGGTGTGTGCCCACCTGCCTACAGTCTGGCGGACGAAGCTGCTGAGGAGCCCAGCAGCACAGAGCAGCTGCTGCCTGATTGTCTCCAGCTCCTGCTGCTGCTCCTGTAGCTGGTCTGGCTCGCTTGGGTTATCAGCCCTGTGGGGAGCATCCTGGTGGGGGCTGCTACTGAGGAGCGCCTCTTCTTTAGACTCCAGCTCTCTCACTGTCCGCTGGAGCTGCTGGATCTTATGTTCCTCACGCTGCCGCTGTAATTCTAACTCCCGCTGTTAACCACAGAAGAACACGGGAAAACCTTTGCATGAGCATTCCAAAAATAAGCTGTCAAGCAAGAGGCCAACACACAGCAGTGCTCGGGTCAGAGATAGGACACCTGTGGGGGTGGCCTGTTCTGCTGGAGGCCTGTCCAGGACCCCCAAGACTAGCACACTGCACCAGGGACACTCAAAGGCCTGTTGAATTATGCCCCAGAGTCTCAGTGTAAATGTTTTTATCTTTGTTTTTGAGAACTGAAAGAACAGTCTTACTGACAGGCAAACAAGGAAAAATAAAATTCTAACTGGCAGCCACTTAGAGCAATACAAACCCTGCTTCTAAGGTCAGTAACACAAATCTCTCTCCTACAGAGATGTTTATCTAGAAATTAAAAGAAACAGAGCAAAGGAAGGTGTAAATACTCATTAACATTTGCCAAAGCAGATCAATTCCTTTCCCAAAGGGAAAAGTAGGCTCTGGAAAAAGGGAGGGAAGGACAGGCTATCATCAAAAATTCACTGTTGGTTTAAACAGCCTCCATCAGCTCCTGAGCTGCAATGAAGCTGCAAGCTTCCCCCCACCTCAAGGAACAGAGCACCCAATATCTCCTGTTATCAATCTAAGGCCAAGTAGGGAGAGAGAGAAACCGATTATGCTATCAGCTTGTGACAGAAGGAACAGAGAAGGACGAACTCAGCAGTTTCCCAGATGACTTCTACCAATTTGGGACAATCATGAATGTCCCCCACCCTCCTCTGCCTACCCTAGTGAAGAGTCAAGAGTTTTTTGGGCTCAGGTTCAGCACCTGTTTCTTTCTTTTTTTTTTTGTAGAGACAGAGTCTCATTTTATCGCCCTTGGTAGAGTGCAGTGGCATCACACAGCTCACAGCGACCTCCAACTCCTGGGCTTAGGCGATTCTCTTGCCTCAGCCTCCCGAGTAGCTGGGACTTTGACGCTGTGCCCTCCTTTCTCTTCAGAGAAGGAGTAAATAAACATGTTACTTATTTCTATCCTAATCATGCTGTCTGAGAAATTCCTCTCATCCACATGCAGACTTCGTATAAGAAGAACTCTTAGACTTTTGTCTGGCCCTGAGGAAGCATTCAGGGTCCAAAGGACAAGCACCAACAGCACTGATGCAGGTGGAGGAAGCTTTGAGGTCCCTTGCCCCCTCACACAGACACAACACAGGCATGTGAAACACGTGTGTGCAAGGGCGTGCACACCAGCCTGCTGCAGGAGCCTGGGCACAGTCTCAGCTTAGAGCAGGTCACCATGTGGCCCCTTGGCCTCAGCCCAATCTCCCTGCACAACAGCCTGCCATCTGGCACCTGGCACCTGGCAGACAGGATGTACAGGCCAGCTCCCAACTGTGTAAGCCTTCCTGAGGAAGGGAGATGGAGGACACTCCAACAGTTAAGAGATGGCAGGGCCACCCTGTGCCCAGGGCAGTTTCAGGGGAGCTGTCCAGGTCAAGGCCCCCACAGTCAGTCCATGCCCACGCTACGGGACACCCAAGCTGTGGAGGCCAGTAGGTACAGCCCAAAGACTCCCACCATCCTGACACTGTCTTGCTCCACGTGCCTGGGCCTCATAAACAAATAAGAATTACTATTTTATCTATTTTCCAGAAAAAAAAAGTCAGGGATGGAGGAATTGATGAGTTTATATTGTCCAGAAAAGATGAAATTTGCCCTGAAATGCTTATCTTGGGAAGCTTTGGCAAGCAATCCCAACAGAGAAGGATTCTATAATCTAGACCAAATCATCCAGCCCACTCCAAGGGGGCTACATCGCTAGAAATACATACCAAGTACATCATAAAGAATAGCTGTTAATTTTACTTAGAAAGTATTTTCTTCACATTTATTTTCTAAGCAGTCATGTTACCATTAGTTTTGATTAAAAAAATCAAATATAAGGATCTGGCTAGAAACTTTAGATATTTTGGGGAAGGTCTCAGAAAGGAAAGACACTGGCTCGGCACCTGTGGCTCAGCGGGCTAAGGCGCCAGCCACGTACACCTGAGCTGGCGGGTTCAAATCCAGCCCGGGCCCGCCAAACAACAATGACGGCTGCAACCAAAAAATGGCCGGGCATTGTGGCGGGTGCCTGCAGTCCCAGCTG
>CAUYRH010054733.1:0-25153 GCA_963574655.1 Perodicticus potto
ATAATATGTCTATATATGTATATATACATTATATATATAATAGGTATATATGTATTATATATACATATATATGTATATATGTATTATTATATATATAATATAGATATAATATATATATATCAGATTTCAAATACTGCTTCAAAATGGTCCTGTGCTTCTCAAATGACAAGTAATACATAGATAATATTGTAAAGTAATACATAGATAATATTGCTTAAAATGTATATACATTGTTTTTGGCACTCCTGGTAGTTATGATTGGCTGATAAGCTAAAATATATTAAATATAATATATATATGTATATATATGCATATATGAAACTACTTTCTTCCACAATATTTGCTAGCATCACAGCTCTGACATACTGCTGAATGATTTCCAAATACATTTTTCCTTTGTTCCAGAGTAATAGAATTTTAGCTGGATACATGATCACTCAGCTAGAAATTATATTTTCCAGGTAACCTTGCAGTTGGAAGAGGCCATATCACTGAGGTTAAGCCAAGTAATGATAATGGAAGTTATATGTACCATTTTCAGACCTTGGCCTTAAAACTATAGGTCCATACTCCCATTTGGTCTAATCCCTTACTCCTGAAGTACAACAGGGCTCTTTCATAACCCATCTTTGACACAAGGATTAACTATTGTGCCCTAGCAAGGGATGGCAGAGAAATAAAATGAAAGAAAACCTGGGTTCTTGAATGGCCTGGTGAGGCAGAGCTGCCCTGACACAAGGGGTTATTTGAGAGAGGAATAAACGTCTATCTTTACTGAACCTGTGCATTTAGGGGACTCTTCATTATAGAAATTTAGCCTTCATTGTGACTTGTACAACAGGTAAACTCAATTGTTGTCTTTGTTATGTTGTGCCCAAGTCGCAGAGTCCCCTCCATAAATCACCCAACGACCAAGTCCAATGCAAAAGCGAGAGGTAGTTTATTAGCTAGCTTGGGCTACGGCTTCCTGTCCCTGACACAGCAGGAGAGCAGAGAAGCCTCAACTGCAGAGGGGAAAGCAGTTTTAAGGGTACAGAAAGGAATGAAGGGAGGGGTGTTGGGTGAACTGCTGGGGAGAGCTGATAGGGGTTTAGAGGACTGGACAATGTCTGTTCTGGGCTAATTAGCCTGGGGAAGGATTTACTACTACTGGGGCCAAGGGTGGGTGCCATTATCACTCTGGAGGGACATATTGGAGCCGTGGGGGGTGGGGGGGGAGGAAGCAGGTTGCCTATCACCTTTGGTATGCAGCTGCAAATTGACCTTTGGTATGAAGCTGCAAATTGAAGGCTGTGGTACAAAGTAGAATTAGTGAAAGGCTGTGGGACAAAATGAGTTAGTTTTAACAAAATGGAGTCAGCTTGGTTCTTTCAGTTACTTAGGGTCTCCAGTTATTCAAAGGAAAGATGAATACATTGAATTGATAAATTCTATTTATTTATTTCTGTTTATTTATTTATTTTGAGACAGAGCCAGGTTAGAGTGCTGCCCAGGCTAGAGTGCTGTGGTGTCACTCTAGCTCACAGCAACCTCAAACTCCCAGGCATAAGTGATCTTCCTGCCTTAGCCTCCTGAGTACCTGGGACTACAGGTGTCTACCACAATGCCTAGCTAATTTTTCTATTTTTTAAGTAGAGACAGGGTCTTTCACTTGCTCAGACTGGTCTTGAACTCCTGAATCCAAGGGATCATTCCACTTCGGCCTCCCAGAGTGCTAGGATTACAGGCGTGAGTCACTGCATCTAGCCTGAATTGATAAATTCTTAAACTATTAATAAAATGCTCCCAATTCTGCTCTTTGTGTTTTTGAACACGTGTTCTTAAATCTGATAGGGAATTCCAGGATCATAAAATGGAAGCAGAGTTAGAGTCAAACATGTGAGTACTCAAGGTAGGGCAATATTTTTGTGTTTGTGATTTGGCACATTGACAAACTGATACTTAAAATATTTTCCCTATACAGGCTTGGGAGGCTGAGGTAAGAGGTTCACTTGGAGGTATGGTTTCAGGTTGCTGTGAGGTATGACACCATGGCACTCTGCCAAGGGTGACAAAGTGAGACTCTATCTCAAAAAGAAAAAAAAAATTAAATTAAAAAAAAACTGAACAAAAAATCAAAATATTTTTCCTATTGTATCCAGTAATTGTATTAAAGTTTCAATTTATCATTTTTATACTCTCTTTAAACTTTCTTATTTTATTGCCTGTTCTAGATTATTTTACTATCATCTGCACTGTTTGAGGATGCAATCCTTCCAATTTTTATGTCTGCTGACTCACTCTCTCTAAAGGTGAATTATTTTTGCATGTGCCTTGCGAGCTCATCTTCAGCTGGGATTTTTTTTCTATAAAGTCTGCATACTCTGGAGAATGCTTTGGCTTTGCTTCTGCCACATGCCAGTCTGAAACCAGTTTTTATACTAATTTCTAGCAACTCTCAGCATAAATTTGGACTTCCAACCTAGATCCAGGACAGGCCTAGGTTTTTGATTTTTCACCCAAAGACTTTGGGGAGAGACACACTCTTTGCTTCTTTGTCACTTGGGTGGGCTGATGAGTAGATATTTCCATCCCTTTCATTGTCAGTGCTTAACTTTTTGTGCAACAGCTTTATTTAGGAGTTTCTATTCTGGCTTTCTGTTTCACATGAGCCCAAGTGAACACATGCTTTGGTGTTCGCCACTACTAAAAACTTAGCACTTCGCAGGGGTAGGGGCTATAGTTACTCTAACCCCCTGAACTACTGTTACCACTTCAATTTTATCTTTCCATTTCATTACTGATACATGGGATAGCTTTTCTTTTAATCCTGACTGTGTTAAAACTTCATTGGTTATATAATTTGATCTTTTTCAGTCTCTAAGATGAAGGGGGTTGTATGTTTTGCTTAGTTGGCTACTCTTGTGGCATGAGAAACATTTAAGAATTTTGCAGTGTTTATTTAGCAGAAAGGTTGAGACCTGAATAAAACTGGGGGAAAAAAAAATATATATATATATAAAATGGTTGAGTCTGTTTGTCATTTTGTTCACTGGCTTGTCCCCTACACCTCGAACAGAACACAGCACACAGTAACCATCCAAAACATACGTGATGAATGAATGAGTGAATGTTGGATGACAGGGCTCAGCTCAGGCCTATGAAATCCAGCTCTGGATGCAACAATGCAGACTTCACTCTACAAAAGAAGAGCCCGGTAGTCATCCCATTTTCACCTCCTTGGAACAGAGCAGAAGGCGCATATTCACAACTTTATCATAGCCCTTGGAAGTCTTTTTCTCTCACCCCAAGCAGCTTATTAAAGTATCTCTTTCTACCATATATACTCCCTGAGAAGAGACCTGATAAATATAATTTTCCACACTCCAGGGTTGTATTTCCAGTGGAGTTTGGGCTCCCAACCATGTTATTAGTGCCTGGTAAAGGCTGGAGTACTGGGCCTCTGCCCAGCTGGCCTGTTGCTTGTCCATTCTGAATGGAAGAGGCCATTGTCTTTCTGTGCCTTAGTCCATGAACAGTTCCAGGAAAAGAGGATTAATTTGTAGTCATCAGATTTAGTGCTTCTGTATAACTGTGAGAGCTAAATCAAAAATCTTCCCACCAGGCAGTTAGGAGCTTTCTGGAAACCTTGAAATGAAAAGGGATCAGACTGACCCTTAAGACTTCCTGCAAACCACGTATATGCTGAAGGTGTCAGAGTTTTCTCACTCCCACCTATGGGAGGAACTTTTGCCTCCAGTGATCCAAAGTACCGGGTAAAATATTTAAAGCAAGGAGATGAGCAAGTTTTACATGTCACAAAGCATCCTGCACCATAAACAATGAGACAGACTCGAATCTTTGTCTTGGCTCTGCCACTTACTAGTTTTATGCTTTAGGCAAGTCATTGGACCTCTTGGAATCTCAGTTTTCTCACCACAAAGTGAGGATAACAATGCTCAGTTTATGAAAGCAGTCATGAAAATTAAATAACATAATGGCTGTGAAACATTAGCACAGCGCCTTGCACAAAGTAGACACTCCATAAATTTTAGTTACCTTTATTCCTGTCCCCTTTGCTACCCAGGAGAATGTTCAATATAGAGACAAATATTGTACAGAACTTCTTTGTAAGCCCTACGAACCACACTTCTCTAAAACCACAGACTTGTTCCTGAAAGTTACCTATACACTGAAGGCTTTATAAATCAAATTCTACTTTAAATATACAGAGGAGCTCTTTAACAGAGTCCCTTTTCCCTGAAAGTCATTGTGGGTTTGGCATCCTGTTCAGCCTGGCTGGGGCCAGGGGAGCTGAACTTTAATGACATGCAGATGTACATTGTTCTATGGAAATAGTGTCTGGCTCCAGATGGGGTTTAGGAAAAAGGAGTGATGAGATTCCTATTGAGGAGAATGGGAATTCTGCCCCACTGAGCTAGCTGGTAAGGAGGAAGAATAACAGATGAGGCGTTTATGTGGGAAAATGCAGGTTGGGAGAAAGGAACTCTGGATCAACTGACAACCTACTGGAAGAATAGTAAAAACAGATAAGAAAGCAAGTGCACACACACACGTACACGAAAGAAGAGACAGTTAGGAAACACCCAGGGTAATAACAGTGGTCATCATTAAAGTGCCTATTAAGAACCTGTTATGTTTAGGTTTTACAACATTTAACTTAGCCTCCCACTTTTCAATGATTTGGATATTGTACCCACATTACTGATGGAAAAACCGAAGCTCTAGAATATCACAGTCACTTAGCTATTGAGTGGTAGAGCCAGATTGAGATTCAGAATCTAACACTTTCATGTTCTTTCCATGTGGTGTAGATTCCACTGCAAAGAAAATGAGTGTCCCCAGCCCTGAGAAAGTTTCACCTTGTTGATGCTGATGAGGCCAGTGGCTGAGAAAAGAATGGCTTTTATGGCTCAGTGCCTGTAGCTCAGTGGTTAGGACACCAGCCACATACTCCAGGGCTGGCAGGTTCGAATCCAACCCGGGCCTGCTGAACAACAATGACAGCTACCACAAAAAAAATAGCCAGGCGTTGTGGTGGGCACCTGTAGTCCCAACTTTTTGGGAGGCTGAGGCAAGAGAATTGCTTAAGCCTATGAATTTGAGGTTGCTGTGAGCTGTGATGCTACGGCACTCTACTGAGGGTGACATCGTGAAACTCTGTTTCAAGAAAAGAAAGGAATGGCTTTTACTCAAGGCTGAGGACAGAAGATCCAAGATTGTGGGAAACTAACAATGGGTGCCCTTCCTCTGACACGGTGCTGGGATTGGCAGCTTGTTCAATTGCAAACTCTTGGATGTGAGCTTAAATGCAGAGCTTGGCAGTCAGAGAGGGGAGGCTGGGAAAGGCTCGCTCTTTGCCAGGGTCATGAGCTGTTGTCTTTGATCCCCACAAAGTTGACAGAAGACAATTACTCAAAGTACATAGTTGTAGAAACCCACCTGAGGGGTGTGGGTTCTCCATTTCATCACAGGGTTTTGGTATGAAGAAATCCTGCAGTGAACTCTTTAAGAAAATCTAAATAGCATCCCCTCTTCAATTTATCTTTCTGGTAAATCTGACTTATTTCATTTATTAGGTTTCTATACGGTAAAATGAAACCTTAAAGAATAGATTTCAAAATATTTAGGAAATGGCCTATTTATTTTGAATGATATTCAATACCAGGAAACCATGGTGTTGGGAAAATATTTGAATACCCCATAATGATTTGACTTATAACTGAAAATAAAATGTTAATTAAAAAATTTTTTTGGTACATCACTTTTATTTTGAAAACTTGAAGTAAATTGCTGTTCTGGATTTGGCAGCCTTTACCCTGGCAGGCCTGGAAAGAATGTGATATATATTTAATCACAAAGAATGCCACCCAGTGGTAACAGTGGTACTGGGGTTGTGATTATGTTTTAATTTGTTTTGTGCTGAAAGGCATGACCATTTACAGAGCCATCCTATAAAACATGTCATGTACTAGTCACCTCATGTTATCAACATGCTCCTGGGGGAATAGGCAGTGGAATTTTCCCCCAGTTCATGCTGTGCAATTTCTTCCTTGTGTATGTGAACTTCTCAAGATGTCAAGTACCACATTAAGAATGAATGGAGTATTTGAGGGGTACTGCAAACCCTCTAGTGATCTTCTTCTTTGAACACATAGCCTTTTATTGTATAAAACAGAGAAACAACACAGAGTCTGGCATAAAGAAACTGGAAAATTGGCATTACACCAGGAAAGAACCTGAACCTCAGTCTTTGACCTCAGGAGACATTCAAGTATTGCAAAAGAATCACTTTTTAAAGTTGTATGGGAAACCTGGTGAACCAGAAGTTTCTTTATAATATGGAGTTTGTGTGCTAAGTCTTACTCTCAGGAGGCACCCCAGTGAACATCACTGTACTCACTGCTGGATCACGTATCCCATTTCCTCAACAGCATTCAGATTCCTCTTGGTCGGTCACAGTGTGGGAGCAGTATTGATATTATCCCCGGTAATACTGATATCACCACTACTTGCTATTGCTGTGTTTCTTTTCAGCTGTACCGTAAACAGTAGAGACTCCTAATGTTGGAATTCTCCTTAGAAACAAAACGCTCAGTACCGCCCCCCTTCTTAAGAGACAAGGTCTCACTCTGCTGCCCAGGCTGGAGTGAAGTGGTTCTTCGCAAGTGCCATCACGGTGCTCTGCAGCCTACTCTAGGGATGCTCCCATCTCAGCCTCCTGATGGCCGGGGACAACAGGAGCCTCTGTGCTCAGATTTTACTATCCTTTTCCATAGCCCTCTTCCTGTTGCTTGTGCTGCTGGCAGCTTCAACTGCACCTGAGTGAATTTGTCTTTCTTGCCTTCTCCAGCTTTGCCTAGGCTATGTGAGGGGAGAAAACAGCATGATTTATTAAACATCTTCTGATTCTTAAACAGAGTCCTAAGGCTGATACTTCACTGGGGCTCATCAGTTTCCATGGCTTTCTGGCTGTTTAGAAAATTGCTCCTTTGACAATCATGTGGATTTTTACAATTTCTATTTAAGGGTCTATCTTACATGTTGGGGGTATATTATTATTGTTGTTGTTCTTGTTTTAGTCAACAAGAGATATGGGCAAACAAGGCTTTCATGATGTAAAATTATGAGTTTATTAAAACTATCGACTGATACTTAGCTTTAAATTATTTATATTTTTCTATAAACTGTTGACAGTGATAATGGGACCAAGTCCACAGGCTGGCACAGGCAGGTAACTGACTTACCTGCTTTTCTTGCCCTTAGGAGGAGAAACAAAGCTGTGTCTTTGTCATGCTTGTTCCTTTCTATATAATGACCACTTCCAGGTACATCACCACTATGGGAGAGAGAAAGAGAAGCAGTATACTGCTTTCTTCAAGTCTTGCGTCCAAAGTATGCCCAGATCCTGATAAAGCCTTACCTGTCTGAAAAGGCAGAATGTCAGGGGTCTATTCTAAGACACTGAGTCATTCCCTGGCTCCTTAAGTGCCAGAAGTGGAGGAAACAAACACCAGACCTAAAACTTAACAATACAACTGATTTTGTTTGATCCTCCCGAGACTCAGCTTCTCTCTTGGCTTCTTACTCATCTCCTGTGCTTCTTTCACTCAGTGATGCCTTCTGCCTATTCTCTACCCTCTCCTCATTGTGGAGCTTTGGTTTGACATCTCAGACATCATTTCTTCTCTGCCTCACTCACCCAGCCCCAGGTGACTTACCTTTCCACTGACCACTGACTTGCTCCTAAAAGAGATGACAAAAATGGCCTCTGACCTTTCTTGTTCTCCACATTACACACATACTATTATTCCCAAACTTGGTTCAAGCTGAGCCGTTGGACACTATTTGAAATGTGTGGTCCCTGACCAGAAGGGAGAGAGAGAAACAAACACAGTTTTCCATCGAAAGCTGAAGGGTGGCCCTTGGGGAGCCATCTACCTTTCTGCCCCCTCCATCCTTGTGACCCAGAAGTCTACTTCTGCTAGTCCTGCTTCAATCTCCTTCACAGTTTCAGGGGGGGAGATTCTATGCAAGAGAGATAACATTTTAGTTAGGGGACGGGCCTGAGGAGAGGAAGAGAAGGAAACTAAGATGGTATGTTTGGTGAACTGTTTTGACTACAACTCACATGTTTCAAGTTGGAGAGTTTCAGGTAGGAGGAATTTAAGTGAGGTAAAAATATTAAGGATTATGATTATTATTGCTATTATTATTATTTTGAGACAGAGTCTCACTTTATCTCCCCAGGGAGAGTGCTGTGGTGTCAGCTCACAGCAACCTCAAACTCTTGGATTTAAGCAATCTTCTTGTTTCAGCCTCCTGAATAGCTGGGACTATAGGTGCCCGCCACAATGCCCAGCTATTTTTAGAGATGGGGTCTCACTTTTGCTCAGGCTGGACTCAAACTCATGAGTTCAGGCAATCCACCCACCTCGGCTTCCCAGAGTGCTAGGCCAGGCCTGGTGGCTCACTCCTGTAATCATACTAAAGACTATTAATAAGGAATTTGGAATAAAATGGTTAAAAAATCATTTCAGATACTTTACCATTACTGATATTACGATTGTCATTTACTGAGAAAAATGTGTAAAGATCTCCCAGTGTGATTGATGATAGAATGCTCATTTTCCTTACAGTTCACTCAGTTCTGTTTTATTCATTTTAGGACTATGTTATTCATTGCATACAAGTTAAGAATTGTTATATTTTCCCTGTGAATTGACTTCTATCATCGTATAGTGACTCTCTTACCTGGAATAATACATTTTGCTTTTAAGTCTAGTTGGTACAATATTAATATTATATCACAAATTTTCTTTTGGTTAGTGTTTGTTCTACAGTAAAATATTCTCTTTGCTTCCCGAACATCTTAGAACTTTCCCTCCTGCCTTTCCAACCTATCTTCATGTTGTCCTATTTCTTCTTCTTTCCCTCCTGCTCCTAAGAACCCCCCAAACCTATGCCTTGGGCCTGTGGGTGTATGTGTGTGTACATGTATACACATACTAACTTGCACGTGCTGCTCTATACTTTCCTCCTAGGAGAGCTCATCTTATGGCTTTGAAGCTACATGTTCTCTCTCCTCTTCTCATCCTCTTCCCTTCAAAGATGAACTCCTTGCCTATATCCCCTACCTCATTCTCTTTTTCACTTGGGCTTGGAGCCTGGGGTCATCCTCTTTTCTCCTTTATTCTCTATGCTAAGCTGTCATAAATGCCACAGCCCTGTCTGGAATGCCTCACAAAATCTCAGTAATGAGTTCACAGGAAAAGGGCAAAGCCCAGAGTGCAGGTGGAAGAGTGGATTAATGGCGTCCATCCTCTAGATTATCTACTGAAATGTTTTTTCTTACAAAATTCTTTTCTTATGAATTTCTGCTCCTTTGAAGCCTTGGATGACAATTATTATCTTGGAAAGCTTTCTGGTCTGAAGTCTCAAAATTCTCTATTAGGTTCTTTTCAGTGAAAGTGACACTCAGTGAAGATCCCTGGTAACATTTTCCTAGATGAGAAAAGAAATCAGGAATCACATAAAGATGAGAGAAAGACATGACTTCACAATGTGTAAAGCTTGTGAGAGGGGAGGGTAGGAAGCACCTGTCCCAATGAGAACTTCTTCCTAACCAGAATCTTGTTCTCAAGTTCTCTCTGAAACTCAGGATAAACTTTAAAAAGGAAAAAGAAAAAAAAAGCATTGCTGGAAGATTTTCCATTATTTTTCTCTTTTCTGTGTGAGTGGCATGGATGAACGAGTTCCATGATTGAGTTGAGCTTCACATCTAACTATCGGGCCATGGCAATAGGTATGGAGGATCACTTTTGGTTGTCGCATAAGGAATTGAGTGGAGTTTGAGGCTTGAGGTTTGAAACGTTATTGTCTTTCTCTGTAGTAACACCCCTTCAATCCCCTCAGTTATCTCTCTAGAGCTTTGTTTTTCAACCTTTTTTTTTTTTTTAATCTCATGGCACACTTGAATCTGTAGTTAAACTTCTACAACATACTTACATTATGTTGATCAAAACAAAAGAGTAAAATAAAAAAACTTACTGTGCTTTGAACTTCTTTTGAAAATACTTTAGCATCTTAGAAGGGTACAAGTGAAACTTACTAAATGTAGAATATAAATGTCTGTACACAATAACTAAGAAAATGCCGTGAAGGCTATGTCAACCAGTTCAATGAAAGTATTTTAAACTGTATATAAAACCAGCACATTGCACCCCATGATTGCATCCATGTACACAACCATGATTTAATAAAAAAAAAAAAAGGAAAAGAATTTAATTAATGATCTTTAAAAACTTACGGCACAGGGGTTGAAAATCACTGCTCCAGAGTGATATAAAATGCCCTGACTTCTGTGAGAAGTCTTTCGCCTTTAGAAATCCTCATCCAGCTTTTTTGTCACCTGGAGAATTGGATTCCGAGAAAATGCTCCGTCCTTTCATTGAACAATGAACTGGGAGCCCTTAAATGGAGTGGTGGGAGACAGCGTGAGGCAGGTAGAATTTGCCATTCTGGCCCCAGGAGAGTAAAGGAATTAGCACCCTATTCACTAGAAGCTAGAGTTTCAGGGATCTATCTGAGAGGCAAAAAGCATTCCTCGGTTTTTCATGACCTACTTAAACATTATGTGCAAGTTGTAATCATTTGAGATTTTCTAAGAAAAGGAAAAAAGTCTAAATATAATCCTAAAAGGCTGCTAACCTGACAACAAAGCATACCTGGTTGCAGAGATTATTTCTCTGGAAATTGGCAAAATAGGCAAAAATCTTCGTTGGTACTACTGGCTACACCTGCTGCTACACCTTATTTCATGCGTTCTCTTTTTGGCATCACTGTTGGCCTTCCACGTGGGCTTCTGCAAACATCACGCCCAGGGGCACACACATCCCACACCTCCCATCTGGAAAGCTCTGCTCTCTTTTCCTTAAGCACTCTTCCCACCTGCCCTAAAAATGCAGCTAAAGACCACATCACAGGGATTCCCTCAATGCCAGCTCTTCCTTTATGCCTGCAGCTCTTTCTCTGAAGCCTGTGGGACTGTTTGACCTATTAACAGTGTATCATGTCCAGTGTTCTCTAATGAGGGGATGGCAGAAAAAGCAGGGCCAGCCTAGTTGTCCAGTGGCAGGGATGGATTTGCGCTGGTGCACTCACACTCTGCCACTTGGTCTGCTTTATGATGAGCACCTCCCATCTGCCATCAGAGGCTGATGATGCAGAAAAACCGTGGAGCAACATGAAGCTCATCTCAGCTCAGCTGACCAGGGAAGCCTGCAGCAAATGATGCGTCGTTTCATCCATTCCTGCCCTTGTTCTTTATGCATGTTTGAATTTTATCTTTTCTCCCTGGTGCAGGTGTTCCCATAGACTTTGTGCTTGTATGTATTAGGGAATGTGGCATAGTCAAAAGAAAATGTGAGCAGTTAACAATTATTGGGAGTGCCTGATGCTGTAGGTGCTCTTCTAAGCACTTTGTGTGTATTAACTCATTTAATACTTGGGACAATACTATGAGGTAGGCATTAATATTGCCTAATAGTGTGGATGATGAAATTAAAGCACAGAGAGGTTACATTACTTTTCCAGGGCCACATGGCTAGTAAACGCTAAAACTCAGGTTGTTGACCCTGAGCCTAGGCTCATCCTAGGCTCTGGACTCACAGCAGACATAAATATAAGCCATAATGACCATTGCTTGAACTCAGCAGTTCAAACAATGAAGCAGTTCTTCTTATAGTCTCATTAACTCTCATTTGAAGGAATGACTGGGAAATAATTCATAGAGCTTAGAAATTTAGCTGTAGCTGTGACCTTAGAGGTAATGTCGTCAAGGAACTGGAGACCCTTAAGGGGTTAGATGAGAGTCTGCCGTGCCTCATCTTCTGCCTGGGATCTCTCTGTCACGGCTGTCAACAAGAGTGAACAAAGAGGGGCACTTGGTTTGCATTGTGTGTTCATGAAGTTCCAGGTGACGATCAGAATTCCCACGAAGCGGCATTTTGCCCCTTTGAGATTTTCTTTATCTTATAGGGCATGACTGTGGTTTTTAACAGCTTTAGTTCGTTATTAAAAATATTAGAAGGTAAATACATAAAGTCATTGAAGCCTTTCTTATTTTATATTAAAGGGAAATATAAAAACTTAGATTAAGTGACTAACTTTTATTTAGAAACTGCCATATGATCTAACATAAAGTTTTCTCACAATCTGAATCTAAAACTTTCAGGATTATTTTACAAAGATCTGAAAAGGTAATTTGACATACTGATCTCTAAAAGTGTGAATTACCCTGGGGATCAGGAGGTGAATTTCTGTAGTAATTAGGTGTGCCAGAAATAATTTCCTCCCTCCCTCTCCTTTTCTTTTTTCTACATTTACTCACATTGCTCTCGGTCTCTCATGTCCTTCTGTCAGGATTTCCTAACGTAATGAATTTCTCTTTCCTGCCCTAGAGAGTGCCGTTATTTCCATTCTCTCATGGAGCTCTAAGTGTGTGTGGTTTGTTGACCTTGCAGTATTTCAAAGAACTGTAAAATCTCAATTATCAGGAATGCCCAGGGAAAGGAGATTTTAATGGAATGGATTTTTCTCTTGAACTGAAGGTTAATCAGGACCCTTCTCTCCACTCCATTTCAACTTTATTGGTTGCAAAGTTTTTTCTAATCCACGAATACATTTTCTGGAGTTTAATGGAATGAGAAATTTTTCTGGTGAAAAATACAAACTAACAAGCCCTGAGTTCAAGTCCCCATTCTTCCACATGGCAGCTCTCAGATCTTGGGAGTTATGGATCTTCTCTGAGCCATCTGTAAAATGGAGACAGTAACACTTGCCCCGTCCACCTCACCAGGGCTGCTGAGTGTATCGGTCACATAAAGAGAGTGGGCATGAGAGAGAAACACCATTAAATTCAAGAAGGGGAGAGAAGTGGGGGCTTGGTAAATCTCCACCTATCATTATAGGGGTATATGGCACACTTCCTGGTTGAAGGCCTCAAGTACAACTCAGACTACGGACTTTACCTTACAAACACAAATAATGTCACCTAATCATATGTACTTTCATATTAACAAGAAAGGAAGGAAGGAAGGAAAGAAAGAAGGAAAGAAGGAAAAAAAGAAAAGAAAAGCAAAAAAGGGCTTTGTATAAATTCCAGGTTTTATTTTGAGGAATGATGATAACTCCTCAGGGGCCAGGTGCTCTATACTAAATGGTTATTTCTCCAACAAGCCTACAATGTCTATAGATGAGAAAAGTGAGGCTGAGTAGATAAGAGAGTTGCCCAAGATTACATAAATAGTAGTGGAACCAATTTCCTTTACAGAAAATTGCTACCCTGATTAATCGAAAGTCTTTGTTTTGAGTACTAGTTCTTGCAGATAAAGAGAGAATAGAAGATTGGGCATAAGTACACTGTCCTTAGGATGGATTGCTTTGCTTAGGGTTCTTTTAGTTATAACAATGAGAGACTTTTGGTTTCAGAAAGATTTCAGAGAAATCCAAAGACAGACACTGAATTGTAGCTGGGTCTTAAGGAAGTTGTCACGAATCGGGGCTGCTCTTCCCTCCCTCCTCTCTCCTTCCTCTTTCTCTTCCTCCTTCTCTCTGGTCATAAAGTCAAAATCTTCCTTACACTTGTGGCTTCTACTCTCTCCTCTCCGTTGCCTTCTCTCTTATGACTACAGCTTGCATGTATCCCATGGATAGAGAGGAGATTCTGCCTCTCTCTCTTATCATGGCAATCCTTGATATGTCCATTTGGCTTTTGTCCCTGCTGCTTACTGGAAATTCCCTAAAGTCTTGTGGTTCAGATTCCTGAAGGAGAAACCTTACCACTTAGCTCTTCTGTGCTGGTCAGATCTCAGGTCACTGACTGCTGACAAGCCCATGGATTGGTGGCCTTTGCATGAGGTGTCCTCCTATGGTGCTGCCCACTTGGCAAAGTGGGAGGAGCAGCAAACAGTAGCTACCTGATGGTTGTGTCTATTATAGCTATTATGGAAGGCACTTTCACTTTGGTTTTACAAAAGTCCTTAATATTTTGTTACCTGTTCCTTTCTTTCAAAAATAATCCCCCTCTTTCCAAAATAATTCTCCCATAATTGGGTCCCAGTTGATTCAGATTTTATGATATAGGCTCTAGGAGACGTGGAACCTTGCTTTTAATCTAATTCACTATTACTGATGTCAGTTCTGTGGTCAAATATATCATTTATAGGTGCTTGAAGGAGGTAATAGCAAGATGTGTCATGGTATTTCAGTATTCTTTTTTCTCTTAACAGATGTCATGTTCCAAGTTTATTATTGTAATATCTTCAATTAATTTTTTAAATCCTCAAAATAGGAAAATCAAGGGTTTCTGAGCTTTGGGAATATATGAAAGGTGAAAAGAATGGGTTATTTTCAAAGAAAGTCTGAAGAATTTGAAGCTGAGAACAGGACTCAGACTTGCTTTACTTTCCCAACACTTCCTGGGTTTTTGTTTTTCTCTGCTGGTAAGTTTTGGTGGGAAAGCATTCCCGTTCTGTTTACTGTGTATCTGTTGTACTCACAAGCTTTTTTCTTTTATCATAGCTGATGGTAAGTGAAAATATGTATCACTTGACTCAGCATAAAGTGCTGTGTGGTGGGCAGTTCCTATTTCAATTCTGAATCAGAAATGGAACAAAAACCTACTTAATATCTGTATCAACCTTGACTGTCATCATAAAATGGATTACCATACATCTAAACACCACCATGTTGGATTTGATAGCTGAAACTTAGTAAATTTGGATTCTTGGATTAACTTCTGAGATTTATATGCCTCTTGAAGAGAAAGTATTCATCACTAGGGACAATTTTTTCTAGTTTTGATATGGGTCCCTTTGAGTTTCCAAATACTACTTTTAAAAATTCTATACATGAACTGTAGGCCTTCACTTTATTAATGAAATGCCATTCTTTAGATGTAAATTTGGCTGCACTGTGAAGCATGGACTCAGGAATCGAGACCTAACTCTGCACCCCTTGCAGATTGCCTGGTATAGAAGTACTCAAACTGAGTTGAAGAACCGCCTCCTCAACGAGCTGGTGCCAGGCTCTTGTTGCAGGCCCTCTTGCTACTCTGCATGCTACCTACTCTTTTGTATGGAGAGAGATTAACTTTCTGTTCTGTCTATACTTACACTTAGCACAAAACACCCTGGTCACCAAAATGTGTGGAGTTACCTCAGAGCCCTCAGGTTAGGGGCTCAGCCCCACAAGACTGTCCCCCTCTTCACATGCCAGTTACACATAGTAGTTTCCTACAACTCTGTCAGGCTTGGCTGTAAGTTGGGGGTTCCCATGACCTCTCATGCCCAGAAAGTGCATTATTTACTATTACCCATTTATTATATGAGGATGCAACTCAGGAAGAGTCAGATGGAAGAGATGCCCAGGTCACAGCGACAGGGAAGGGGTATGGTGCTCCATGCCCTCTCTGGAGGCCACGTGCTCAGGGACCTCCATGTGCTCAGCAGCCTGGAAGCTCTCCAAACTCTGTCGTATGTTGTTTAATGGAGGCTTCATTACATCACAGAGTGACTGATTATATCATGGTCATTAGTGATTTTTAAAAATTTTTAAATTAATGCTTAAAAATTGTACATATTTATGGAGTACGGTGTGAGATTTCAATTCTTGTATATAATGTGTAATAATCAAATTATCCTCTTCATCCCCTCAAGCATCTATCATTTCTTTGTGTTGGGAACATTTAAAATCCTCTCATCTGGCTATTTGAAAACATATAGTAAATTATTGTTAACTGTAATCACCCTACAGAACTACAGAACATTAGGACTTATTCCTTCTTTATCATTATAGTTTTATATCTATTAACTTCTCCCTCTTTCCACTTTCCTTCCCCCTACCCACCCCAGCCTCTAGTAACTATGGCCCAACTCTGTATTTCTATAACATTTTTTAGCTTTCACATATGAGTGAGAATATACAGTATTTATCTTTCTGTTCCTGGCTTAATTAACATAATGTTCTCTAGGCGCATTGTATTACTGTGAATGACAGGATTTTATTCTTTTATATGGCTAAATAGTATTTCATAGTGTGTATGGAGCACATTTTCTTTATCAACTCATCTGTTGATGGACACTTAGGTTGATTCCAGATCTTCGCTGGTGTGAATAGTGCTGTAATAAAAGTGGGAGTGCAGATATCTCTTTGACATACTAATTTCTATTTCTATCCTTTGGATATATGTACAGCAGTGGGATTGTAGATTATATAGTAGTTCTATTTTTAGTTTTTTGGAAACTTCCATACTGTTTTCCATAATGGCTATACTAATTTACATTTCTTTTTTTTTTTTTTTTTTTTTTTTGAGGCAGAGCCTCAAGCTGTCACCCTGGGTAGAGTGCTATGGCATCACAGCTCACAGCAACCTCCAATTCCTGGGCTCAAGCGAGTCTCCTGCCTCTGCCTCCCAAGTAGCTGGGACTATAGGCGCCCGCCACATTGCCCGGCCATTTTTTCTGGTTGTAGCCGTCATTGTTGTTTGGCGGGCCCGGGCTGGATTTGAACCCACCAGCTCAGGTGTATGTGGCTGGCGCCTTATCCCGTTGAGCCACAGGCGATGAGCCAACAAACAGTGATTTTATTAGGTGATCAATTATATAGTTTAGAGAAACAGTTAAAGTTAAAATGTGATTGGAATGTAACTTCTTATTGTGTTACCCCTGTGTTTTACAATGAAACTTTGTTTCCATGGAGTAAGGTTAGAAAATATTTGTTAAATCATGAGAATTTGACTGCTGATATAATTGAGTTACAACATCAAGTATATTCAACTTTTGAGCAAAAATTGGAAAAAATTAATGGAGATGAAATCCTGAAAGAAATTTCAGAAGGAATAGCTCGATTGAACCCTATTGATAAGATACACACTTTGACTGGAACTTCTGCTGGCTCTTTGTTCTTATTTTGTTTGATTGGCTTTATTTTCGGCATAATTATTAAAAATTTGATACAAGTTAAACGAATTAGTGATAGGAATGCTGCTGTATTTTTGGCTATGACAGTAGTGCAAGCTAATAATTAAAAACGGGGAGATGGAGGGGTACCAACCCCCCAACCAAAGCTAAGTGACATGGCCTCAGGTGCTCCCAAAGAAACTTTGCCCTAAGATGGAAAAACTCCTTTATCTGTGGACATGTTCACAGGAGGCAGTAACCGTAGGGCTTCGCAGGGTTGAAGCTGGGGGTTGGGACTTGCAGAGGTTACGGGAAAGCGGTGCTCAGTCATTTTCTCTTTTTTATTTATGGCCAAGCTTTAAGTTTTAGGGAACTGACAAGATAGCCAGACACTTTTGTGGTTAGACTTACAGCCTGATGTTGGTAAAGTATGTTTTATTTAGATTAATTATATATGTATCCAGCAGCTTCTGTGCTGAACAAAGAATTTTCATGGTAGCTTCTGCTGTTTCAACATTATTCGTTCCTTTTTCTATTTCTATACTTTTATTTGATCAGTGTGTATAAAAACACTTAATAAACATATGTTGTCGCTGAGTGCCCGAGCGAGCCTCAGTCACTGAGTGCCTGAGCGAGCCTCAGTCTTCCTTTCAATCAATCATTCTGTGTGCGGTCATTATCTCTGTGTCCCTGAACAGTTAAGTTTCGTGGTCAACTACACTACTTTAATTCTGTTGTGGTCTGTGAAGATACAAGGAAGGTATAATTTCTATTTTTTTATTTATTTATTGAGGTTTGATTTGTGTCCTAGGATATGATCTATCTTGCAGAATGACCCCAGAGCTGATGAGAAGAACATATATTCAGTGGTAGTAGTATAAAATGTTCTGTGTATGCCTCTTAAACCCATTTGATCTAGCATAGTGTTTTAAGACCATCATTTTCTTTGCTTAGTTTTTTTGTTTGTTTGTTTGTTTTTTGAAGACAGTCTCACTATGTCACCCTTGGTAGAATGCTCTGGTGCCATAGCTCAGAGCAACCTCTAACTCTTGGGCTCAAACAATCCTCTTGCTTCAGCCTCTGGTTATGGGGACTACAGGCACTCACCACAACTCCCGACTATTTTTTAGAAACAGGGTATCACTCTTGCTCAGGCTGGTCTCAAACTCCTCAGCTCAGGCAATCCACCTGCCTCAGCCTCCAAAAAGTGGTAGGATTACAGGCGTGAGCCACTGTACCTGGCCATCTTTGCTTAGTTTCTGCTTAGAGTATATCTGCCCAGTTCTGTCCTTGAGCTACTGAAGTGCCTGACAATTATGGTGTTGTAGGCTATCATGCTATTCAAATTGAGTACTGTTTGTTTTATAAATCTAGGGGTATTAATTTGGGATGCATAAACATTTAGGATTGAAATGTCCTCTTACTGTATTGTTCCCTCAACCCGTACATAGTGACAAACTTTGTCTTTCATTACTTTTGTAGCTTTCAAATCCATTGCACCTGAGAAAAGGAATACAGCTCCCACATTCTTGTGCCTTCCATTTGCCTAAAATAGTTTCCCATCACTCCACCCTGAGTCTAAAATTGTCCTTGTGGGTAAGAGGTGTTTCCTTAAGGTAGGAAATACTTGGCTTGGTTGTCTAGGGCATTTATGAAAGAAAGATGAGAAAATAACAAAACAAAAGAAAAAGAAAAAGAGAACAAAAAGTTTAGTATTAAAAAATATGTTGTATAGTCTCAGTGCCCATAGCGCAGTGGTTAGGGCAGCAGCCACATACACCAAGGTTGGCAGGTTCAAACCCAGCCAGGTTCAGCTAAAGAACAATGACAACTGCCAACAACAACAAAAAAATAGCCAAGTGTTGTGGCAGGCACCTATAGTCCCAGCTACTTGGGAGGCTGAGGCAAGAGAATGGCGTAAACCCAAGAATTTGAAGATTGCTATGAGCTATGACACCACGGCCAAGGGCTACATAGTGAGACTCTGTCTCAACACAAACAAAAAACAAATGAACAAATATTATATATATGTGTGTGTGTGTATAATATTTGTTCATATATATATATATATAAAATGAACACCAGTGGATGCTCCATGACAAGAAAAAGAAAAACAAGACAAAAAAAAAATAATGCTAGGTATAATTCCTGGACAAAAAAAAAAGATAAAACTACATCTGTTTCTGGATATGGTAGAGACAGAAAGTTACTACTTGTCATGGAGACCCGATCTTATTTTCTTGATTTTTTTATTTTAATATGGGCCTGGCAGCTGTAGGAGGGTTAAATTCAGGAAGGGCAGGGGAACTAATGTCCTGAAGCTTACCCCAGACTTTCTGGAGGACACCCCTAAGCTATCCAAGTAGTACCTGGTGGTTGCAAGAGGTTGTGTTTGGGAGGTGGGATCTCCTCAGTTGAGCCCGCATTTCTGTGGGAGTCAAACCAGAGCTGGGTGTCCTAACCTAGAGGTCAGAGTCAAAGCCAGTCCACACTGGATCCCAGAAAGCTGCTCTAACTGGGCCACCTTGAGTGTGAACTGTCTCAAGGTTTCAGTAATCTTTGCTCCCCTCCTATGGCTCTCTGAAGGTGGCAGGATGCCTGGCAGCCAGAGTTTCCTCTGGTGTAAGCTACCCAGAGGAAACTCTTGCTGCCAGGAGTCACCCAGTCACCCAAGTCTAAACTCACCCAGTGCCACTCCCTAAGTGCTCAGGGTCAAGCCTCTGGCTCAAAGAAGCAGCATGCCCTTTCTCCAGCCCACTGCCCAAGGGCCGGCTTCTCTGCCCCCAGAGTCCTGTGAGGCCTGGGTTCTTCCTTGTTTCACACCCACAACATGTGCCTAGAGGGATAGGCCCTCCTGGATCTTGGTCTAATACTTGGGTCACTCAGGGTGGAGGCCTGGGAGGGTGGAAAGTTGGGGATGGGCAATGGGGGAGTGGGGGTTGGAGGAGAATCTCCCACAGATTAATCTCCAGGGAGGAGGTTCTGTCCCCGGGTCACGGCACTCCCTTGCACCTTTCTTTGCAGGCCTCCTACCCTGCTTATCATTTTTTCCTTCTGGTGTCCCAGGCTGTCTCACTGTGCTGTGACAATATTGTTTCTGACCCAGAGAATCCAGAAGCAGGCTGCGCTCCCTGAACTTACTGAGAACAGCTTATGAGGAAATGTCTCTATTCTGCCAGCTTAAAGCCCTTCCCAACTTCACAAACTTAATTCTCAGACCTCGTATGTAATACTTAACGTGTACATTAGAAATATTTGGTTTCCATTGTTTGCTCCAAGAAGTGAGTGAGAAATCAGTCTGGGGAACAGTGTCAGAGCACAGCATTCAGAGACATCCTTTATGCAGAGCTGAGAGTCACTACCAGAATCTTCTGCCTGGGCGCTAGCCTATAGTGCAAAGAATATATATGAATCTCCCAACATCATGCCTCACAATTAATGATAAATGTTCTCTCTTTATTTCTGAAGGATAAAAGGATATTTAAAAGGGGGTTGAAGACCCACCCTGATTACTCTCTGATCACTGGCCTCAGGGCTTACAAGTCTGGCTGAGCACTAAGATTGCTGGTGGTGTTAGAAAATAGTCAGGCCTGGCGGCACCCATACCTCAATGGGTAGGATGCTGGCCACATACACTGAGGCTGGCGGGTTCAAACCCGGCCCAGGCTTGCTAAAACAAGAAGGACAACTGCAACAACAAAAAAAAATAGCCGGGCATTGTGGCAGGTGCCTGTAGTCCCAGCTACTTTGGGAAGCTGAGGCAAGAGAATCACTTAAGCTCAAGAGTTTGAGGTTGCTGTGACTTGTGACACCACGGCACTCTACCCAGGACAACAGCTTGAGACTCTGTCTCAAAAAAAAAAAAAAGAAAAAGAAAAATACTCAGGCCTCTCCACCAGAATCACTCTCAGAGTATTATACACAAGACCAAGGACTCACTTATTTTAACTGGACTCTGTCCCTTGGTATTCTGAAATGTTGGTCTTATACTAAGAACAAAAAAGGAGAGTCACGGTTTAGTTCTGTCCATGAGATGAACTCTCCCTAAGTCTGGCTACCCCAGGACACCAACACCCAGTGCTGTGCCCTATTCCCAAGCAAAGCTTTCTCTACTGTCTCTGATTCTGTCTTTTTAACTGAGAAGAGGATTCTCTCCCAGTAGAGCAACCACTTCTGCTGCTGTGTACCCTTTTTTTTCCTTATATTTATGGGAAAAGAAAGTTGATTTAATTAAAGGGAATCTATGTGTGCATTTTTTTTTTTTGACAGAGCCTCACTTTATCGCCCTCGGGAGAGTGCCGTGGCCTCACACAGCTCACAGCAACCTCCAGCTCCTGGGCTTAGGAGATTCTCTTGCCTTAGCCTCCTGAGTAGCTGGGACTACAGGCACCTGCCACAACGCCCGGCTATTTTTCTGTTTTGCAGTTCTGCCAAGGCTGGGTTTGAACCCGCCACCTTCGGTATATGGGGCCAGCGCCCTACTCCATGAGCCACAGATGCCGCCCAATTTTTGTACCTTTTTAAATAACTAAGCCCACATTGTGCTTAGTTTGTTGGTTTTTAAAGTTTTTTCATTGACATGTGATATTTCTACCTTTATGGGTACATGTGATATTTTGATACATGCACAGAATGATTGAGTCAGTGTATGATTTAGATTATCCATCACCTTAGGCATTTATCATTGCTTTGTGTGGGGAACATTTTACATCTACTTACTCTTCTAGCCATTTTGAAATATACGACATTGTTGATAACTGCAGTCACTATGCTATCAAACATGTCATGCCCATTAACCTCCCTCTCTTCATCTAATTCCCTCTTCATCCCTCCACCCAAACTTCCCATCTCTAGAAACTCTCATTCTACTCTCTACCTCCAGGAGATCAACTTTTTCAGTCTCATGTATGAGAATCTGTGATATTTGTCTTTCACTTAACATGATGGCTTATTTCATTTAACATGACCTCCAGTTGTGAAAGGGTTTTATTCCTTTTTATGGCCAAATAGTATCCTCCTGTGTGTATAGACCATGTTTTGTTTACCCGCTTATCCACTAACAGACGCTTAGGTGGATTCCATATCTCTGTTGCTGTGAGCGGTGCTGCAGCAAACACGGCAGTGCAGGCATCGCTTGATGTACTAACTTTCTTTCCTTTGGATAAACAGTAGTGGGATTGTTGGGTTGTGTGGTAGTTCTGGTTTTAGTTTTGGGGGGAAATCTCCATGTTTTACATAATAGTTGCACTAATATATATTTCCACCAACAGTGGATAAGAATTCCCTTTTCTCCGCATCCTTGCCAGAATTAGTCATTTTTGTGTGTTTTTGGTTATATCCATTCTAACTGGGGTTCATTGTGATTTTGACTTGCATTTCCCTGGTATTTAGAGATGTTCAGCTTTTTTCCTATACCTATTGACCACTTGTGTGCATTCTTTTAAGAAATGTCTATACAGATTCTTTGCTCACTTAATGGATTATTATTATTATTATTATTATTATTATTATTATTTACTTTTGAGTAGTTTGCATATTCTGGATATTTGTCCCTTTTCAGAAAAATAGTTTCCAAATACACTCTCCCATTCAACGGGTGACCTTTTCACTGTGTTAATTTTATCCTTTGCTGTGCAGAGGCTTTTTAGTTTAATTAAGTCCCATTTTTCTACTTTTGTTGTTCTTATCTGTGCTTTTGAGAACTTACAAAAAAAGCCCTTGCCCAGACCAAAGGCCTAGAGTGTTTCTTCTATGTTTTGTAGTTTAGGTCTCATGTTGAAGTCTTTAATCCATCTGAGTTCATTTTTATTTGGAGTGAGAGATAGGTAAATACATAGATTTATTTCTGGGTTCTGTATTCTGTCCCATTTGTCTGTATGTCTATTTTTACACCAATATCATGCTGTTTTGGTTACTATAAACCTGTAATAAAATTTTGAAGCAGGGTAATGTGACAATTTTAACTTTGCTCTTTTTGTTCAGGATTGCTTTAGGTATTTGGGTGCTATTTTTCTTCCCCTGGGAATTTTCAGATTTTTTTTTTAATTTTATGAAAAATGATGTTGGCATTTTAGTAGGAATCACATTGAATGTGTAGCTTCCTTGGGTCTTTTTAAGATTATTTGTTCTTCTGATCTATGAGCATAGACTTTTTTCCATTTTTTGGTGTCCCCTTCAATTTCTCTAATCAGTGTTTCTTAGTTTCCCTTGCATAGATCTTTCATTTCTTTGGTTCAATTGATTGCCAGGCATTTTACATTCTTGTATCTACTGTAAATGATATTGCTTTCTTGATTTCTTTTTCAGATTGTATGCCGTTGAC
The DNA here is from genome assembly GCA_963574655.1 of Perodicticus potto. Taxonomy (NCBI): domain Eukaryota; kingdom Metazoa; phylum Chordata; class Mammalia; order Primates; family Lorisidae; genus Perodicticus; species Perodicticus potto. The sequence continues at coordinate 23,284 of CAUYRH010054733.1, forward strand.
ATACATAAATGCTGGTGATTTTTGTGTGTTAATTTTGTACCCTACAACTTTGCTGAATTTTATCAGTTCTAAGAGTTTTATGGTAGAGTCTTTAGATTTTCTAAGTATAAGATCATGTCATCTGCAAACAAGGCTACTTTGATTTCTTCCTTTCCAATTGGGATGTTCTTCATTTCTTTCTCTTGCCTAACTGCTCTGGCCAGGATATCCAGTACTATGTTGAATAAACGTGATGAAGGTTGGCATCCTTGTTTTGTTCCAGTTCTTACAGGAAAGACTTTCAGCTTTTCCCCCACTCAGCAGTATGTTAGTCTGTTGTCACATATGACCTTCATCATGATGAGGTACATCCCTTCTATGCTTGGTTTGTTTAGAGCTTTTCTTATGAAGGGATATGGAATTTTATCAAATGCTTTTTCTACATCTATTCAGACAATCATGTGGTTTTTATTTCATTATATTCCTGAATCACATTTACTGATTTGCATATGTTTACCATGCTTGCATTTCTGGCTTATATCCCACTTGATCATGGTGCATAATCTTTTACACCATCTGTGTTGTTGGAGTCAGTTTGCTAATACTTTTTGTTATTCATCATTTTTTTCCTAACAATAAAACTGTTTATTGTAAGCATTTCAGACTGTCCAATTTACATATAAAAACTCTATCAGTGAATTCTGACAAATACAGCCATGCCATATCATCCATGGCCCCATCAAGATATAGAGAGTTCCCTTTCCTTTCTTCCATTCGGCCACCCCACCCCCACCCCCCAGCAGCCACTGCTCTGATGACCATCACTACAGGGTAGTTTTGCCTGTTTTAAAACATCATAGGAATGCACTCATGGAGTATGACCTCCTTCGGATCTCGCTTTTTGCATCTGCCACAATATCTATTTGATTTATATATATTGTTCCATGTATAAGCTGTTCATTTTTATAGCTGATATCTATTCCATTGTATGATTGAGTTATGAATTTTTTACATTGGGGCATAGTCCTGGTTTTTGGCTATTACAAATAAAGTAACTATGAACATTCTGGTACATTTTTTTGTGTACATTGATCTTCATTTCTTGTGAGTAAATACCTGAGAATGGAAATACTAGCCACAGAGTACTAGTTTGTTTAACTTCAGCAGAAGATAGAAAACAGATTCTTTAAGGGATTATTTAATATTCCTATAGGCAATAGTTGAGAACATAGGTTGAAGTTGTTCCACATCCTTGGCAACATTTACAGTTTTTAATTTTTACTGTTTTATATTTTACTGTTAGGCATTCTCATGGGGGCTTAGTGATTTCTCACTGTGGTTTTACTTTGCATTTTCCTGATGACTGTTGATATTGGGAGCATCTTCATATACAAACTGGCCATGCCCATCTTCCTTTGTAAGTCGTCTGCTTAAGTCTCTTTTTTCCTTTGCAGTTGAGATTTTATTGGTTGTGCTGAGCATCAGTAAAGACATTTCAATTTGTACACAATTCGTAACGTATGTACCCAAAATCTAAAAAGCCATTTATTGTAATTCTTTTTTAAACAGTTATTCCGGTGACTTTCCAGGTTAAAACTTGGAGGCAGAGTCGGCTGGGCGGAGCCAGTTACTCAGGTAGACGGGAGGCGGGGGAGGAGCCCTTCCTGCGGGCGTGGAAACCGTGGTGCTCACGCTCGGAGAAAGTTGGCAGGTATTGGTGGGCAAGCGATTCCTCACTCTCTCGTAGCCGATGGCAGCGAAGGTGGCCAAGCCGGCTGGGACGTGGAGCGTGTCACCGAGTGGCCCTGGCTCTCCGGGACCATTCAAGCTATCTCCCATACCGATGTTACCAAGAAAGACCTAAAGGTGTGTGGAGTTTGATGGGGAATCG
>CAUYRH010054736.1:0-26667 GCA_963574655.1 Perodicticus potto
AGGCGTTGTGGTGGGTGCCTATAGTCCCAGCTACTTGGGAGGCAGAGGCAAGAGACTCGCTTGAGCCCAGGAATTGGAGGTTGCTGTGAGCTGTGATGCCACCGCACTCTATCCAGGGTGACAGCTTGAGGCTCTGTCTCAGAAAAAAAAAAAAAACGGAGACTTTACAGCCTTTGTATTAACCTGGATGTAAGTGGAACACATTATTCTTAGTAAAGCATCAGAAGAATGGAGAAGCATGAATCCCATGTACTCAATTTTGATATGAAGAAATTAATGACAATTAATGACACAGTGGGGGTGGGGGAAGCGGAGAACAGAGAAAGAATGAGGGAGGGGTGGGGAAAGGAAGAGCAGAGAGAGGGAAGGAGAGAGAGGGGTGGGGTCCTGGTGTGTGCCACACCTTTTGGGGACAAAACACGATTGTAAGAGGAACTTTACCTAACAAATGCAATCAGTGTAACCTGGTTTCTTGTACTCTCAATGAATCCCCAACAATTAAAAAAAAAAACCTCACAAATTCAAATTTCCCATTAGAAATTTTCTTACTAGGCCACACAGAGTTGCACACTCTTAAGGTCAAGAGTTAGGGACCAGCCCAGGCAACAAAGTAAAGCCCCATCTCTACAGAAAAAAATTTTTTTTAATTAGCTGGGTATAGTTGTGTGCACCCATAGTCCCAGCTATTCAGGAGGCTGAGGCAAGAGAATCACTTGAGCCCAGGAGTTTAAGATTACAGTGAACTATCATGCTATCACTGCACTAAAGCAAGAGAGCAAAATCACAAGTTTCCTTACTAATGCAGTGGTAAATCAAAATCAAAGGAATGCTGCTTTCTCTCAAAGGAATATACTACGGAGGCTTAATCCCTCAACCTCAAATCCATTCTCCTCAAAGCAGCAATGCTTGGAGATGGAAGTAGGAAGTCTACAAATCTTCACCTTCATATGCACCATGAAAAAACACAATCAACATTATACTTTAATATTCTATTTGGAGAAAAAAGCCTTTTATTTTTCATAAAGTATTTCTGAGTTAAGGACAGTGGCTCATACCTGTAATGCTAGTACACTAGGAGGTCTAGCAGAAAGACTGTTTAAGGCCAGGAGTTCGAGATTAACCCAAATAAGAATGAGATCCCTATTTGTACAAAAATTAGAAAAATCAGCAGACTATGGTGGTGCCTGCATGAAGTCCAGCAACAGGGGTGAGACTGAGGCAGGTGGATTGCTTAAGCCTAGGAGTTTGAAGTGAGTTATGATCATACCACAATACTCTAGCCCAGAAGAAAGAGATCCTGTCTTAAAAAAACAGACAGAAAGAGGGTTATTTTTATTTTTTATTTTTTTTAATGTATTATGATCTTTATTTACAACTTTATTGGCAAAAAATAAAAAAGGAAAACTTTTAAACAGTTTAACTAAACAGTTTAACACAGGGCGTTGTAGCTGATTCTGTCAGATAAAAGAAATTCCATTGTAAAGGTCCATCTAATTGCCCAAAGACATACAACACTGAATCTTTATAAAGTACAGTGCTCTTCTTTTAAACATATAAATACAAAGGAAATTAAATCAGTCATTAAAAACTATGTCGAATAAAGGGTATTTTAAATGTAAATTTATGTTGTTTCTGGGAGTAACACATGCCCAATGAAAACCAAAGGCTGGAAAAGCAGTTACACTTCCTACTTGAGTGGTCAGTTACAACAATCAATCATTTTCTGAATAACCATTGTATTTTCAGTTTATCGTGAACTACTCTGAACTTACTATGAGATGTAGCCAAAGTGAAGAGAAGATGTAAGGAGAATATCCCTTTTGTGGGGGGAGGAGGCTAATCCCTCCAGAATCAGCATGGGAAATAAACATCCTGTTCATTATAGGCAGAAAAAAATTAATGTAGTCAATTTCAAATCCTGCTGAGTTGACGTAATCTTTTTCAGTGACTTGTTTGGTGTCATTCTTCTAAATCAAGTGTGTTTAATTCTTCTTCTAGTTCATCCAAATCTTCCCCAGTGAAAAGATTTTCATCAACAGGAATGGCATCAATGGCTCCATTTTCCTGTCCCTCAACTTCATTGTCCTCTTCCAAGTCACTTCTTTCGCCATTTTCAGCCCTACCTCCAGAGGCTTCACTTAATTTATTTTCTAAAAAAAATTAAAACCACAAATCCTAGAAGCAGAAACACTATTAACAGCAGAGACCTACACTTTGTATCCCTTTTCTGTGAAAGCCTTCTATGGAGTTACTCCACAGCAATAACTACTTTTTCTTTTTCTAAGTTTATTTGTACCAATTATCTATACCACTATAAAATACTATTGTTTATTGTAAACATTTGCTTAATGATTTATATATGTCAATCAATTGTCTACAACTGATATGACCTAGCAACTAGGTTTTTAAATAGTTGACCATCTCCCTACATTAATCACCTCCTTAAATTGACCTAATTTTCAAAAACTGGACATGCATCATATACATGTATCAGTACAGTAGGCCTAGTTTCTTACATTGACCAGTTTGTTACAGTCCCTTGGGTGGCCAGGTACAGAGGTTCTACTGTCTGCTACTTAAATAAATGGTTATGGAACCAAAAAAATCTTTGAAATATTGATTAAAAAAAAAAAGAATGCAGTGCTGCATAACCCTGTGAGAAAATAAAATGCTGCTTTTTTTGGTTTAATAACATCAGTATTTACACAAAGATAATTTTTAAAAGTCTAATTTATATTTTAGCTATTTCAAACATCTCTGATGACAAACTCTTTAAGAATTAAGACCTCTAAAGACCTCTATCTATTATCATCAAATCCCAACTTGAAAGAAGCAAATCAGGGCAATGCCTGTAGCTCAGTGGGTAAAGTGCTGACCATATACACTGAGGCTGGCAGGTTCAAACCTGGCCTGGGCCAGCTAAACAACAATGACAACTGCAACAACAACAACAAAAATGGCCGGGCACTGTGGTGAGTGCCTGTGGTCCCAGCTACTTGGGAGGCTGAGACAAGAGAATTGCTTGAGCCCAGGTCTGAGGTTGCTGTGAGCTATGATGTCGCAGCACTCTACCCAGGGTGACATAGTGATACCCTGTCTCAAAAAAAACCCCCAAAAACAAAAAACCATGCAAATCAGCTGGAATATAGGCAAAACAATGAACAGTCTGACAGCATTTTCAGCTCTAGGAAGGGCAGGCCAGTTTTATAAGTTATAGCTTGTGTGCTTTTATTGTAAAAATAAGGCTTTAACTTTTTCTCTCAGCTTTTGCCTTACTTAGCATTCTTCTCTCCCACACCAATTATGCCAAACTTTTCCTCTCTCTTAGAACCATTCACTCAAGACACAATTAGTTGTAAATTATACCAGGAACCCTCATCTCCAAATACACCCAGAAGCCTTCCCTCCAATCTCACATGTAACTCATTACTTATACTTCCAAACCCTGCTTCTGCAACTAATTCCCTTTCATCTTCCTTTTTTCTCTTATTTTACCAGATCCTTTTCTTTGGCCTACAGATATATTTAGGTTTCCAGTATCATGAAAGGCCATTCCAGGGCCATGTCTTCCCCTCAAAGTTAGGAGTGAGTGGTCTATATTCATTTTTCTCCTCAGTCCTCAAATGTAGCTTTGATGAAATCTGGCACCCTATTCCTACAACTCTTTTCTTCACTGTACCTGCCTGATAAAGTACTTTTAATTCTCATTCTACTTGTCTTTCTGAAACTTTCTTAATTTTTCTCTGATTGTTCTTTCCTCTGCATTTCCTCTTTTGCCAACCCCAAAACACTGATGTTTGCAGTGTTCTAGAATGCTCTCTACGTACTGTGTCTAAACAAGTTCATTAATTCTCAGCTACCAAAGCAGGTAACTTTCAAACTGCTCTCTCTTAAAAATGTCCACACAATATCCCAGATGAGGCCATTCCTAGTAACCAAAAAAAAAAAATCTCTTAACTCCTGAAGTCTCAAACTCAACTCATAGCAGTATCTTCAAATTCATTTCTACCTCTTTCTAGTTTTACTTAATGGTTTCAATATATACTCAGTCACGCATGTCTACAGTCTCCCCTATTCACTTTTATTTTTAAATTTGGCCATACCACACATTTGTTACTAGACTGGTATCTGAAAATACCTGACTTTGCCAAACCTGGTCTAACCCCCCTTTAGATAGCTTCATAGTTCGTAACATTATGCAAAAGTTAGCATACTTACCATCTTTATCTGAAGCATATGTGCTGAATCTTTCAAGACTGGCTACAGTAATACCTGTTTCATCTACGTCTCTTGGGATATATAAGCTTAAATCTATGTCATTTACACTTACTGAATCATCAACCTTTAACAAAAAAGAAAAGCAAAGTTACAGGTAAGAACAGTTTTCATGTATTAAAAAACTGAAAACAGTTTTCATCCCTGAAACAAAATTATCACTGATGCCAAATAAAAACACAAGATCATCTATCATCAAAACTTTTTTTCTGGTGGTGAGTTGGAAGTGGGATCCGTGTCCTTGTCGCAACACAGGGGTGGCTGCTGACTAGGTTTTGTCCCAGTTGCTCAGGAGGTTGCGGTGAAGCCGACACCAGTTTCCCTGGATTTCTGGCTCTGCGGAGCGGCCTGCGCTTGCCAAGGCCCATGGGCACAAGTGAACATGGTTCCAGTGGGCCAGGAGCTATGTTAGCTCACCCACACTATAGAATTTAAACCTTCTCTCTGAAGTGTATGGTAAAACTAAAGATGACGATGTACAACTAAACGTAGTCTAGAATTGTCATCAGTTCACTAATAATACCAGGACAAAGTTAAGAGATCATAACTCAAGCATATATTTTCCTTAGACTGCTATGAAGATGTCTGATATTAAGGCTTGGGCTGAGTATGTTGTGGAATTGGCTGCAAAGGACTCATATGGCTTCCTTACAACAGTTATTTTGGCCATTACTGCACTGTTCTACCAAGTGCGGTACTGTCTAGGAAGTTGGCCAAGATGATTTAGGCCAGGGAGAAGGAGCTAAAGAAGAAACAAAAACGGCAAGAAAATACTGCAATGACTAAAGAAGGATTGAAGGAATGAACAGGCTCCATGACGAGAGGGAAAATCATTTGGAAAACTATGCAGCTTTGAAAGGACCCACTAAGGTTTCTTTTTTGGATTTCTTGACAGTATTACTTAGCAAAGGAAATTTGACCAAATGGAAGAATCATGCTAATTCTAACCTCAATACTGTAGTAACTTTTAGGCCTGGGTGTAGAAGTATTTTGGTATCTATTGACAGTTACTATAAATTAGCTTTTACTACAGTATAAATTCTTTATAACTGACTTAATCATTTGCCATTTTAATAGTTCACATACTGAAAAGAAAACAACCTGTGGAGAAAAATGATTTTAGATTATGAACTCTTCAAATTAGCTATTAAAATGGGGCCCTTTTCTAGATAAAGGAAATCAAGAATGTCAAAGTCAGAATTGAACTTTCTGAGGTGAAAAGTATACCAGTCTTAAGAGAGATATACAATATTTTAATCACATCTTTTCTCATTATTGCTTATTTCTTAGAATAATTTCTGGCTTAAAGCAAAATCATAATCAATGACTTTCTATTTTCTGCATTTTTCTGATATTATTTTTCGAGACAACTGGTAATTAGCAAGACATTGTGCATTTTTTAAACCTAGTTTTGTCAAGAATTGTTTTAACTATGTAGAATACACCTACTACATATAACAATTTTTGTACTTAGTGAACATTGCCATTTTCTTATGGATGACTTGAGGAGAGTAATACTATGATTTATAGCTTTCAATAAAAATGCCAAACACTATAGTACCTTGCAACCAGTACCTTGAAAGTAGAACTGTGTAATAGTTAAAATGTCTTAACACATAATTTTCTGATTATATAGACACCATTTTTGTTTTTTATTCCATTCTTTATTTTGATTTATATGATAGTGGTGTCTAGTACTTTTTGGTCAAACAGGTTCAAAGCAAAAACTAAAATTTCACATTAAAAAAAAAAAAAACTCTTAAAATTTAAGTTATACTTTGCAACTGTTAAAGAAAGGATTAAAATTAGGAAAACATTTTGTTCGCATAGTAGTAATTGGGTGAAAAGGATAAATTATGTCAAAGTGAGAATTATGTTCTATAATCAGAAATAAAAAGCTAAAGTATGTTTCTGCCAATTAAGTAGCATAAATGGACCTTTTCTCTACTAACCATGGCTTTTATAAATGCCTGGTCCAGTAATTGTATTCATGTTTCAGTATCTAATAGCTTATTAATGTCTTCTGCAACTCTGATAATTTTCGATTATAAAAAATTTTAACAGCTCTAATTTAAAAATGAAACCATATATTGAAACAAATTTGATTTTTTTGTAATGAAAAAACTTTTTTTCTAAATAACTTGAACAAAAGACCTTTTTTCCTTAGAGGAAGAATAAAATATGCTTTGATAGCTAGTACATATAGTGTATAACCATATATCAGGAAATATCCTAAGTTCTATAAAGAACTGTAAATATAAATTCTTGAATGCATTTAATTCTTATAAGCAGCCTCTAATTTAGGGACTATAATTATGTCCATACTACAGACTGAGGGTGGGAGGCTTAGAGGAAGTCATTTCTCATGTGTGGAGTAAGGATTTGAACTGAGGCACTCTGTCTTCGATGTCAGTGGCTCTTAATTGACCATGGTATTCTATGTTGTCTCTATTTTTTAGTTTAATTAACATAAGATGATGAGGCACAAAGCTTCCTCTTACCTCATCACCACCTGTTCCCTGGGTGTACCGGGTGTCATCCGCTTCCTCATCATCATCATTGACCAGCTCAGGACGAAATTCAAACACTTCTCGGCCACTGATCTATTTAGACACAAAAATTTATACGTAAATTTATAAACTCAGGACAAAATTCAAACATTCCTTGGTCAATGATTTCAGACATACATAGGATGAAATAAAGGCAAAATCCTGTACGACACAGAAATTAAAAATGGAAGAAAGAACAGAAAATCAATTTGGGGTGGCGCCTGTGGCTCATCAGGTAGGGCGCCAGCCCTATACCGAAGGTGGCAGGTTCAAACCTGGCCTTGGCCAAACTGCAAAACAGAAAACTAGCTGGGTGTTGTGGTGGGCGCCTGCAGTCCCAGCTACTCGGGAGGCTGAGGCAAGAGAATTGCCTAAGCCCAGGAGCTGGAGGTTGCTGTGAGCTGTGATGCCACAGCACTCTACCAAGGGCGATAAAGTGAGACTCTTGTCTCTACCAAAAAAAAAAAAAAAAGAAAATCAATTTGGGTAATCTAGGACATACCACTAATGCTTTCCCTGCTTTGAAGTCTGCTTTCCTTCTTTCCATATCTTGTTCAAGTTTATCAATTTTCTCTTGTCTTTTCCGTTTCTTCCATGCAAGAAAAGATTCTAGAGTGATTTTGGTAACATTTGGACCTAGGGCAGAACGCTGTAAGATAAAGAATAATTTTTCCTCAAAAGTCATCTATAATAGTGATTAGTAGCAGTTTCTCTTAATGTAATAAAAATTGCTATGTTTACCCTAAAGACATTAAATTTAGAACAAATTGACTTATTTTTAATTTATATAGCAATGAGCAATGAGTATACGGAGATACACTTGAAATATATTATTCTGAGTCAGATTTCTTTGCATTGAAGGAGAGTAAAACTAATTTGTCACAAGCAATGTTTTAACATGAGACAACTGCTGAAAACAGTAAATATAAAAAATCACCACAACAATATCCAAGTTTCTTTTGCATTCCTCAGATGAGAAACAAAATGAAACAACAACAACAAAAAACTATCACATGCTCCTCAGGACCAGTAGTCAGGTATTATATACTTGTTAGGTAAAATACATAAATATTTGCTCAACATCTGCTAGGTATTCAGTATTAAATGCTTTATACATAATATGCTAACTCATTATCTATACAAATAAGCAAAGGGTAATGATAAATTTACCGAAAATTAATGCAAACAAATAGTAAAACTAATATTCAAAAGATCTCAAATATACCTGATCTTAAAGTCTACATTTTTTATTATAGTATATTGTATTCTATGAGACAAATGATACTATGTCCACTGACGAAAATGTGTATATAATCCCAATATTATATATATTTCTATTATAAAGAAAAAGTATATATTATCCCAATATTTATACAAGTTATTAAGATCACCTAAGATGAGGCAAAAGGAATATACTTAAAATTTGTGAATTAAAATAAAATCGTAAGCCCCCTCCCCACCGCCCAATCAGCCGACTGCATGGGCCCCCTCTTGGCCAAAGGGCTACCTTAAAAGTGAGTTGCTAAGTTGGGTAACTGACTTCAGACATGTCTCATCATGATCTCCCATTCCCCTTCTTTAGAGACATCCCTTGCAGCTAATTCATTAACAAGTTTAAGGCTATGCAAGACAAACTTGTAGGTCCTCAATATATATAACAAACTGCTTGAGTCTGGCTTGTATATATGGCTTGTAGCTTGTCTCTAATTAACAGACCTTTATCTCAAGCATTCCTTTCTGCTGACTCCTGGTCTTTTAGTCTAGCCTCTTTCAGCTAACTGTCAACTAAAGACTCTTTCACCTACCTATAACCTCTAAGCCCCCACTTTGAGATGTCCCACCTTTTTGAGCAAATGCAAATTATGCCTCCCATGTATTGATTTATGACTTGGCCTATAATTCCTGTCTCCCTATACAAATCAAATTTGTAACCTAACCACATTGAGTATAGTTACTAAAGTTTTCATGGACTTAGCTCCAGAGCCTAGTCTTCAAATTTGGTCAGAATAAACCTCTTTAAATTTGGCTTCTTTTCCATTGACAAAATATAAAACCCTAAATGTAACATTTCCAATAATCTTAACATTTTCACATCACCCTCATTAGGTGCACCTGCTAACTCACAGAATAAAAACCTGTCTTTTGTGCTGAGCCAAATATGAGTACCTGAAGAGCCTCTTCAGAGAGACTCATTCCTCTCTGTCAGCAGAGTGAGTGTTTTAAGTCTAGGGATAATAATAAAACATATAAATGAAAAACTGGAGTGGAGTTTTAATACATATATAAGTTACAGACTAGTATAATGGTGAAATAAAAAGATACCAGGGTGGAAAAAAATCTAAAGCTACAAGTTCAATCAATCTGACAGCTAAGCATTTTTAATACCTCAATCTTTTGGAAACAATTTGATAAGCCAGTAGCTCGTACCTAAAAAATGGTTTCATAGTCCTAAAATGAATGTCACAGATTGGCTAATGTTTATGGTTAGGTTTACATTTTAGACACACAAGAATAATTAAAGTATAGCAACTGTGGGAAAAGGTCATAATACACTTTTCCCTTTCCTAATAACATACTATTGCCCCCAAGTGGTAAATGTTAGAGTTTCACAACAAATACTGCTTTGAGATTTTTTTTTTATGGTAGGTAGATACTAGTTACCTCTCTTTCAATGAGATCTTCTAATGAAATTTCATCTTCTTTTTCTTCTTTCTTTTTATCTTTTTTCAACACAAATCCAGGAGGAAGTGCATGACGATACATGCAAATATCACCCCCTCCAGGGCATACCCAAAACCAGCCATATTTGTTGTTTTCAATAGCTTCAAGGAAATGCTTGCATACCTACAGAGACAATATTCACATGTAGTGGCTCAGCATAGGTTATTTTCAAGGTAAATCCTTAAGTACATGGAACAATTACATTCTATCCACATCATAAGACTATAATCACAGGGTACAGAGAACCCTTATGTGCAGAAATGCATAAAAATTTAACTTAAGATACTTAATACAATGGTGAATTCCTTTCAGAGGATCTACATTAACTTTTCATTTTAGACACTGTTCCCAATTCTGAATACAAAGATTTGCTTCAGTTAGCCTTTGTACATATAATTGCAAAGTCTACTTTTTAAATAAATCAGAATATATAAATGGTTAAAAAAAATAAAATCAATGATTTTCTTTTGGTTTGATCTTTCCTAAAAACTAATCATGTGCAGGAATGATGTAAATGCTATTTGAATGACCTAACATTATAGGGAATTTCTTGTATCTGAGTCAAAAGAGAGCATGGTACAAAAAAGATAGCACCCCTTCAAAATGAATGAGTGCAAGACAATGGCTTTGAAGCCTAAGGTAATAAGCTTTGCAAAAAGAAGGAAAATTTAACCAGAAAACAGTATTCTTATCTTCCCTAAAATACCAAGTATGTGAAACTAGTTAATTAGATTTTTTCTAGCACAGCAAAGTTTTTCACTGTAACTGCACTATAAATAATTATAGGGACATAAACAAAGAATCCAAGGAACAAGAAAACAATTTTTATTTTTATTTATTTGTTTGAGACTGAGTCTCACTCTGTTGCTCTGGGTAGAGTGTACGGCATCACAAGAAGCTCTTAGCAACCTGAAAACTTCTAGCTTCAAATGATCCTCTTGCCTCAGCCTCCTGACATGTGCCACCATGCCGAGCTAGTTTTTCTATTTTTAGTAAAGACAAGTCTCACTCTTGCTCAGGCTGGTCTCAAACTCCTCAGCACAAGCAATCCATCCACCTCAGCCTACCAAAGTGCTAGAATTATAGGCCCAAGAACCAATTTTTATAGGCATTTCCTAGAATACTAGAGCTACTACCTATTAAAAATCCATTCTGAATTCAAATATAATAATATTTTTAACCTTGTAACTTAAAAAGTACTATCATTAAAACCAAATAAATTATTAAGTAGGTAGGTTTAATAGGTCTACCTCCATTCATTAAGCATAAAAACAAGAAAAAAATTCTTATCTAAACATAAGACTGTGTTCATTCACATTTAAGAAACATCACCTCAAAAAACGAAGGACTTCAGTTACATGGTTTTCAAAGACTATTTTTGAAGAAGAATCTAATTTTGTAAAATGTAACTTACAAATTACAAAATAAAGCTTGATGAACCTTTTTTTGATGAAACAAAATTTTCCACTAGTTTAAAGAACAATCTAGCATCAAACAGCAGCAAATACCTTGCCACATAATTGTCCCTAATGATAAATAGCACAGCAACTCAATTCAAGAAAAGGACATACTATTTGAGTTTTTGGTTTTTTCTTTTCCGCCTCACCGTGCTTCTTGTTCACTACTTCTTCCAGCTTTTTCTCATCCCAATTATCCATAGTATCTAAACAAAAAGAGATGTGAAGATCAAGCATTTTAATTTTTTCTACTGCTCCCATGAAACATATTTTCTTAAACAGACAGGAATGTTATTATGGCCTAACACATTGTTCTTTAAAACATCAAATACAGGAAATGAACAGGGTTGTGAGATTATTCACCAAAGCTTCTTAAGACAAATGAGAAGGTAGCATGGAGGAAAGGGTGACACACAAATCTAAAATAAACCTGTTTTTGATATTTTCTCATTTGAATGTTATATTAATCAGGTTGATAAAAATATCTCCGATTGTATGCGAAGCCCGCACACTGTACTCCATGACTGAATTATTGTACACAGTTATGACTCAATAAAAAATAATTAAAAATAAATAAATAAATAAAATCAACAACAACAAAAAAAATAAACCTGTTTTTTAACTATCTTCATTTACTTACCAAAGGATATAAAGTGGTAAATTTAGATATTATAAAAAGTAACAAACCCAATTAATTATTCTTTACACGCCTACAAAGATTGAAATGTTCAAGTTACTACAGATCTTAGTAACAAACCAAAAGCAACAGACATTTATTTTCAGGGGAATGTTGAAAAAAAAAATACCTTTTTCAAGTTCTTCATCTCTTGCATCAATGTAAACACTTCTCTTTTCACATTTTCTCTCCAGAGTCAAGTCATGAGAAAACTTACACTTATCTCCTTTAGTACATTGTCCTTGCTTGAAGAATGCACACACCACAGATTTGGGATCTGCACCTATGTCAAATGGCACATAATATTTGTATTGCAATCTACCAGACCATAAAGTATACCTTGTATCTGAGATATAATTACTTCCGGTTAATTTATTTCCTATTCACTGATGTAAAAGAAAGGTACCACTTAAGAGGTGATTAATAAGACATTTCTTTAGAGTTCTTTCTGCAGCATTTTAAATCTATTTTTGTTTCTTTTATTCTTATAAAAAAAGGTGGTATGGTGGGAAACCCAACACATAGACAGGTTATTCCATAATAACTTGTCTAGTTGGTTGTCAGTGAAGTAGAAGGCAAAGGAGAAACATGTAAATGGGGGAATATTGCCCCAAATTTGGAAATTATAGTTTATACAACTATAGCATTGCCTTGGCTACTACCAAAGATTGAATTCTGTATCATAACTGGCAGACTGTCTAAATACTTAATTTTGCCTTAGGTGTGGGGCTACTGCTTGAGTTATAGTTGTCCAATGACATAACTGTACATACACATATAGAAATCATAAGCCATTGATATAATTTTGACAATTTTCACAGCAAAAATAATTATAATCTAAAAGACACAAGCATCAAAACAAATCATTTGATAAAAATTTACACCTCTGAAATTCAAAGTTTACCTTTACTTATTTTTTGAGCAGCAACTACAGGTTTGAACAGCTCATTTAGTTCCTGCAATTCTTTCTTCTTGTCATCTTTCTTCAATTTCTTTTCAGCTTCACTCTGTGCTACCTATAATATTCCCAGGTTTAAAATATAAATTTCACTATTTACAAAACTGTTTTTGCTATACAGTAATCTTTAATGTAACAAATACATTTGCATATTTGTGTGTATGTAACTTTACCTCTCTTTAATTAGTGTTACAATAGCCTCACAATATTACATGTTGTGGTTAAACTATTAAGCAAAATTATTATACTTTATAATGATTTTTAGGGGGGTTTATAAATGGTACCATGCCTACTTAAAAGCATATTTAAAAGCTTAGGCAACAGGCATTATTAAGCACTTACTACATGCCCCAGCATTTTTAGCAAATGGTTTTCACCTGGGATATTCTTCGTGTGAAAACAAGCCACCCCACAATTGTTTGGGTGCATTCTGAAGACAAAGAGGCAAACATCCTGAAATGTATAGTCCCACACAATGAACTGTACCACCCCATATACCTATAGTGCTCTTGTGGAAAAACACTGGGTTAGGATAATGTAAAAGATTAAACAAAACAAAAAACATGATAAATAACATGGTTCCAGGCACATGATTACATACCTACTATGATTAGAGGATTCATCCAAATATTTATATGTCAGGTCCTATGTAAGATGACAGGAAATACAAAGATGAAAAGACAAAGATGCTTATTTAAAGAAGCTCAGAATCTAATGAGAAGACAGACATGTCAACAGCTATATAATACATGGTACTCTGGGAACAAAGAATGTCCATATCCCTAGAAAATTAAATTAAGTTGATAACCTTATGGATAAATTCTTCTGATGGGCAAGAAAAGAAATGCATAAAGAGCCAGCCCAATGTAAACTTAAGGTGACTAGACACACAAAGTATGAGAAATATCAAGGAGAAGTTTGGACTCTATCAGGAGGCGATAGGGTTTGACTCAAGTGTTTAGGCCAGTGACAAGGATGAGGTTGTATATTATAAAGATCACAATGGCAGGTTTGTGGACGATGGGATAGGAAATCAAAAAATGAAGTAAGAAGACTTTTTAAAATGCTATAGGCAAGAAAACACAAGAGCTTAAAATAGACATTAGAAGTGAAGATGGAGAAAATAAGATACAGGAGAACTCTTTAGGAGGCAGAAGCGTCAGGACTAAATGACTTACTGAACATAAAGTATGAAGGAGGAGGAGTCTAGGATTATCCTATGTATGGTCCATGCTGTTAAACAAGACAGGGAACACAGGAGGAACAGGTTTCAAGGTAGGAGGTGGGGACGAGCTCAGTTTTGGACATATTAAATGCAAGATGCTTATAGAGCATATGGGTGGAGCTATGCAGAAGGCAGCTGGTCACGGATATTGATTTCACTGAAACCAGAGAAGGTTTAGTTTGAGAGTAACTATTGTAGACATAGCTGTTTACAGATATTAACTGATCATATCCTTGGCTGTGAATGAGATTACTCAAGGATGGCATAAAAATGTGCCAGAACAATTCCATGAAGCCCTTCTAACCCTTTTTCTTTTTCTGTATTCCTTGAATAAAATCTAAAAAGCCCTTATTAAAGAAACCTAGAAACATCAAAAAAGTAGGCAGAAAACCAGGACAAAAAAGTATTCAAGACAGAGAAAGTTTTAGAAAAGGAACAGCTAGATGCTATAATTAGGTCAATGATAAGCCCAAATCCTAACTTTGATCACCTGATCGATTTGTTTAAACAGAAAAAAATTTAAGTCACTTTATTTTTAATAAAAATATTCTTCAGCCATTAGGCCCATCTCAAACATCTGTGGGCCACAGAGAAAAATTAGAGTGGAGGCTTACATAAATCATTTATTTAAAGACTTAAAAGTTAGAAATGAAGCTAACGTTGAATAAAATGTGGTTTGTAATTCTACTTGACAAATATACCTCGTGACCTGGAAAGACAAGTTCAAACTAAAAATGCTCAGGCTCCATGGAGTTCTAAACTAAAGCATGGATGTACCATAAGAATCAGCCTCTGGCTTCTCCCCTTCTTCTGACTCCTAGTTTGATCCTACCTTGTTGTATTGGGGGAGGTGTAAGGTACAGGGAAGAAATGTTAGGGATCCAGGCTCTGTCCACACCCTAGCACACATCATTTTTTGACCACCTAAAGCATGCTGGCAGCAGTCTATTCTAGATGAAAATGGGTGTGGGAAGAGGCCTTTGCAAGCCCTGAAAGCAGGTTGAGAACTATTATGAATGAGGGTGGTGCAAATCTGGGTGGCCTGGGCACATTCCCTTAATGTCACCAGCTCCTTACCTGCAGGGAGATGTATATGTCTAAAAAAGACAGAGTATGGATGTCTACTACAGCATAGGGCCTAGGGCAGGACATTTTCTGTCCAGCTTTACCAGCAGGACTGCTGCTCACTTCCAAAGTTATATATGGTGGGTAGGTACTCTATGTTCATAGATAAAAGCCCAGTTACCCAAATGAATGTCAAAAATATTAGATGTACTATAAAACCTAAATGCTATTACAAATTTTATAGGTTTCTTCCCAGATCCATGAAATCTAAAATTACCAATCAAAATACTTCCCAATAGAAGAAAAAACTGAGGAAGAGAAAACAGGGTTGAAGGAGCTATGTAAAGAAAGTGAATTTTTCTTGCATACAAATATTCACCAGAAAGTTTACATTATCTTCTCATTTAACCACCAGAGAAACCATGGAAGGGTTAAGTGCACTTCCACTATACAGATAAAAGACTAGTGTCACTAAATAATTTAAGATCGTGTAACAAAAAAGATAGGGAGATTCATACCCTCCACTGTATGACTCCACGGTCTGAGAATTAATTTTTAGTACACCAAGCTATTAAGTCAGCAGCTTATAAAAGCAATAGTTTTTGACTTTAGAACTAGCTGGGGTGTGTGTGAAAGGAAAGTGTTAGGGCACTGAATTATAGACAGCATGAATGAAAGAAACTTGTTTCAGACATCGACCACCTCACATATATTCTGATTCTAAGATGAAAAAAAGGTCGGGTCTGTAAACACTTAAGAAATTCTTCTCTCCTACATTAAAAAAAACAAAAAAAGTGTTTCAAAGGAGATAGAAGTGGTTAAAAAAAAAAAAAGTACTCTGAACCTGAAGCGGCCTATTTTTTTTTTTTTTAATGAGTTGCCAATAGACAAAATAATTTATAAGTGCATATGGAAGAATAAACACCTTAGAACAACCAAGAAAAATAGAAAAGGAGTAACATTTTAGAAAAGGACTTGCCTTAATAGCTAATAGAATATAGTACTAGGCCATAGGTCACTATAATAAAAATCAGTGTTCTATTGGTTTAGGAATAAGTAGAACAGAAAAGAGAATCCAGAAATAGATCCTAACATATTTTGAGACTTTAATATACAATTAATTACGTGATACACAATGATATTTAGGTCAATGATAGACTACGTATATGACAGTGGTCCCATAAATTATCATACCATTTTTTACAGTACTTTTTCTGCATTTAAGTATGTTTAGATACACAAATACTTACTACTGTGTTTCAACTGCCTGCAGTGTTTCAGTGTAGGAATACACTGTACACAGGTTTGTAGCACAGGAGTAACAGACTATGCCATATAGCCTAATGGTGTGGTTGGCTGTAATATTTAGGTTTGTATAAATACACTCCATGAGGTTCACATAACGAAGAAATTGCCTAATGGTGCATTTCTCAGGATGTATCTCCATAGTTAGGGGAAGTATGACTGTATGTCAATAATGGCATTTCAGTTCAGTGGGATAAATGTTGGTGTATACGGCTTTTTCAGAAAAACAAACTTAAAGACATAAAAAATTATATGACAAATTGTAGACTGTGATTTTAGCCATATGTTTTAAAAGCTAGCCATATATCTGGAGATATAAAACTACACATAAAAACTAAAAATTGTTACATGGCAAAACATTACAAATTATCAGTAATATAGACAAAAGGTATCTCTCATAAACTAACAAGAAAAGGACAGACAACCAAAAAAGACAAAGGATTTGAACAGGCAAGTCACAGAAGTGCAAACCCAAACAGATGAAGATACAATTAACAATGGGATATAACGTTATATTTATCAGACTGGAAAACATTAAAAAGAACGTAAGTACCTATTGCTTATACAGTGCAATGAAAATGTGAAGTATTATACCTCTAAGGAAAGTGATCAGGCAAATACATTAAAATTAGAAATCCATTTCCCTTGATCTAGAAAGTCTGCTAGCACATAATTTTATATAACAGAAAGAAAAGTACACACACATGTGAGAACACATGTACTTAGAACACTTCTATCTTAGCATCAAAAAGCTGGAAACAAAGTAATTACTTATGAACAGTGAAATGGATGAATACAGTACACCCATACTGCAGAATGGTATGTAGCCATTAACAGAATAAATGAACAGTTATATCAAAATGGCTTGGAGGAATATCCAAGAGGTACTGCTGAGTAAAGCAAGACACAAAAACATTTAGAATAGGATTTCATTTTGGATTACAATTACAGTACCAAATATTTTTATCTGTAACAGATGAAGTATAACATTACATCCATAAGGAAATATGAACATTTATTTACCTGACGTGGATTTTGTTGACCAAATTTAACTTGATGTGTGACAGCCTTGATAAACTTTTGTTGCTTTGCTCCTTTCTTATTCTTTAAACCAAAAGTTTTGTCCTAATTGAGAAAGAACACAGAAATACCTTAACAATTTAATTAATATCTATTTTCTAATGACATCTAAAAATCATTCTTTCGTTTACTGATAAGAAAGGTATCCTGGAGCGGCGCCTGTGGCTCAGTGAGTAGGGCGCCGGCCCCATATACCAGAGGTGGTGAGTTCAAACCTGGCCCCAGCCAAAAAAAAAAAAAAAAACAACGAAAGAAAGGTATCCTGCCTTGCCTTATGCTACAAAGACATGCAAAACCACTAAAACATTAAAATCAAGGCAATACAGGACATCAAAACACCATCCAGATTCCTTACAATTCAATACATACTTAATAACTGTCATCATTAACCCTATTACTACTCTGTGATGCTTTTTACAAAGTATGTTTTAGACTGCTTTGGGGCGGGTAATAAAGGTGTCCTCTCAAAAATATATTTAAAAAAAGAAAACTACTGAATGTATACATTCCTAGCTGTTGCTAATATGGAAATATTAAAATTGAAGTAGATTAAAAAGCAACACTTTATTAAATTTAAGTATGATTAATTCATTACTTTGGTAATATTAATATAACAACAGCTATCAGTTATGGAATGTTTATTATGTGCTAGGCACTGATGGTGATCCTTGGCTATCAATATTATCATATTTAGTAAGTATGTCATACAAAAACTCTCAGAAGCCCTTGCACAAGTATGCACAAATGTGTGTATGTTAGGGGCTATAGTCGGCTGAATGATGTCCCCCAAATTCAAGTCCACCTACCCTTAAATGTGACTTAAATTGGAAATAGGTCTTTGCAGATGTAATGAGTTAAAATAAAGTCACACTAGATTAGGATAGGCCCTAAATCTAATAACTGGTGTCTTCATAAGAGAAGGAAAGAACATAAGGACACAAAGACAGAGATTGTAATATGCTATAGCTTTTAAGCCAAGGAATGAGGATTGTGAGATACCACCAAAACTAGGAAAAGGTAAGCCTTCAATGGGAGCATGCCCTTGAGGTTTTTGGTGCTAAAAGGCTAATTTCTCAATGGGAAGTATCTTTTTATTCATGACATCTATATCCATCAATATATCAAAACTTTGCTTTCCCCTACTTAAATGCCTACCTCATGTCTTAATATCCCAAACACGACACTACAAAATTCTACATAAATTTTCTATAGCCTATATATATGAAAAAAGGTAGTAGAAAGTATATCAAAGCTGAAAATCTCTGCAATTTATGAATAGCTTCCTTTGTTTTTACAGAAAAGGTTTAACAAAATTCAATTCAATGTGACACACAGAAAGAGAATAGAAGCCAGGTATAATGCCATACTTTTGTAAGTGAGCTCTCATGGGAAGGAGAGGAAACTGTAACTAAAAATATGGTCAGAATTAAAGTGCAAAAACATATAAGGATGCTTTGCCAGAGAAGAATAAACTGAGGTTTAATCTATACCCCAGATGTAACTATAGAGAAGAAGCAAACTGAACAAACAAGGTCGAACAGCTAAATGGAGACTGACATATATAAAGACTTGGGAAAGAAAAAAGTCCTTTAAGGCAGCAGTCTCCAACATTCTTAGCACCAGGGACTGGTTTCATGAGAGACAATGTTTCCAGGGATAAAGGGGTGGGGAGCATTAGATTCTCTTAAGGAGTGTGCATCCTAGATCCCTTGAATGCACAGTCTACAGGAGAGTTAGTGCTCCTATGAGAGTGAGAAGCAGCACAGGACGTGATGAGAGAGTGATGAAGCGTGGCTGTTAACTACAGATGAAGTTTCCTTTGCCCACTAACCTCCTCCTAATAGGCCAGGGACCCAGTACCAGTCCATGGCCCAGGCGTGAGGAACTGCAACCTCTAAGGGGACCTGACCAGTTACAAAAAGAAAACACTCACAATAACAGTTTCTGGTAAAGGTGTATAAGCTCCAGATCCCAGAAGAAAAACATTTTCGGGTTTAATTATACTGTTTTAGCACATAATTAACCAGTTTAAAAAAATGATGAATGATTTGTTTTTAAAGTCTCTAATTAGGTGAAGAGCTCAGAAATTTTTTCCACAGAGAAAAGGGACTCTTACTTTTCTAGCATTCATTGAACATAAACTCCTAAATATATACTTCAATAAATCCTCTTAATGATCCTTTGATACACTGTTACCTCTTTCTGTAAATGTGGATACAAAAACTCAGAAATGGTCAACAATTCATTTGAAGTTAAATTGCTGATAAGGGACCGGCTGTATAGTATAAAGACTTAAAGATTATTAACTCTAGAGTCAGACTGTCTGGGTTCTAATCCCAAACAGAGCTGGATAAATCACTCTTTGCCAGTTCTGCATTTGTAAAGTAGGTCTCATTCTAACCCCTTAGGGTCGCTGTGAAAGTTAACCCATTTAACTCAGACAGTATATTGGCACAGTGGCTGACAATGCAAACAGGTGGAGCCAGATTTCCTGGGTTTGAATCCCCAGCTCTGCCACTTGCCAATTTAGGACCTTGGGAAAGTTATTAATCTCTGTGCTTGTTTTCATAATTTTTAAAAACGGTAATAATGTATATATCACTGAGAGAATTAAAGGAGCTATGTAATTTTTATCACTTGTAGATGGCTTATATCTCTCTCTTCTCTCCTTTCCCCCCAAACAGTGAGAACTTGGCCCAATAAATGTTAACTATTAAGTGATTATTTAAAATAAGGTGTACTTGACGCCAAGTAAATTGCTTCTCCTTTCCCCCATGAAAAACTACTTTCCAAAGAAACCTGGTTAAGTTTTTGGGCTGGCTGGTGCACAAGAGGCTTTTTAGATACTACATTGTTGATCTGGGATACCAACAGTACCTCCTGATTTAATAGGATGGTCTGCAATTAAGAATACTGTAAAAAGAATTCCTCCATTTTTCCTGAGGTTAGGACAGACCCTTATCCCAAAATTAATCTGAATTACAAGATGGAAAAAGAAGAGGTTACAGTCAATCCCAAATAACGGCTAATATAAAACAAAGTAAACAGTGGTCTTCATTGGATAAATAAAGTCCCAAAAGTTAGGTTACAGAGAAAGCACACTGTGTGTGCTATGTTTCAGGAGACAATTTTGAAAATGAATACAAAGGAATTCACAAGGCAGGACTAAGAAAAGGATGGCTCCCTGAGGATCCAAGAGCCATAACAAATTCTGAAGTTCATTTAAAACTATCTTCACTTTAAACAGGCTATATTAACCAGTTTGTTGTATTTCAAATTGTATATAAAACCAGCACATTGTACCCCAAAATGCATTATTGTACACGGCTATGATTTAATTTAAAAAACACAAAAAACAAAAAAAAAAACCTTCCCTCAAGATTATTCTTCCTTTTACAGGCCAGCCTCCACTCCTTAACTAAGATGTTTGGGGGAAAAAAAGAGGCAATGGGTGACCAGGTGAACACTAAGTGCTTCAAGATAGCTGGGGTTTACTTCTTGGGACACTATGGTAAACACAGACTGGCATTGTTTTACTTCCCCTAAAACACATTTGTTTTTCTGTCATCCATCAATGCAATAGGTACTGCACAGTGATTAATATCCAGCTTCAAGTAATCAACAGTTGATCTAGGATGTTGGCTGAAGTTCTTTGCTGACAACGAACTTCTCTTTCTTTGTCTTTTACACACTTGGATGCTGTCTATATAGGTCTCTATTACTACTTCTTTGCTGCGACAGGTCCTTAGCTTGATATCCTTTATTTGCTTCTCCTAAATCCAAAGATTATTTTCCTTTTTCTATCATCAAACCTTTTGTAGCTCAATGCTAACTTCAAATTGTTACTGAATTTTAGTTACAAAAAAGCAAATAGTATCTGTCACTTGCCAATGTGTTAATGTCTAAAAGAACCATAATCTTACTCTTTGATATAATCAGAAAAAAAATTAATATATTTAAAGAAGGAAAGAAAAAAATGAAGGCAATACAAAGAAATTATTTCAAATGGGCAAGAGTAAGCACTGCAGAGCCAGTGCAGGAGGCAGAGTCTTTTTTTAATTTCCTCTAACTGGCTCTTAGCTCTGTAGTGACTAATAGGAATTAGCTAAATTTTGCAAATGAGAATTGTGGTGCAGACAGAATAGATCACATAACTTGTTTAACTACAGAGTTAGAAATTGAAACATGGGATTCAAACCCGGGTCTATTTGACTCCAAAACTGGTGCTTTCATTAAAAAATTGTACTACCTAATGTCTTTTTCTCTGCTTTATTGATCATTTTCAAAAGCTGCATGTTGGTGTTTTTCCACAGGGGTAACAGTGGAAGCAACAGAGGTACAGAAGACAGAAGAGGTCAGTAGGGCAATAATTTATTTTAAAGTCTATTCAAAAGTGATGCTTCATTATTTCAACCAACTTAGAATCTCAGGTTATGTATCTATAAAATCTCCTAAAGTTAACAAGACTCTGAAGTTTTTACATGTCAAAACAGATTATGAAGAAGCATTTTCTTGGGCGGCACCTGTGGCTCAAAGGAGTAGGGTGCTGGCCCCGTGTACTGGAGGTGGTGGGTTCAAACCCGGCCCCAGACAAAAACTGCAAAAAAAGAAAAAAAAAAGAACACTTCTCCAAATAAAAATTATGACAGAGATCAATAACCAGTTTGAACCAGGTTTCAGTTATATTCATTATTGAGTTTGTTGTGAAATATATTTTAACTTTTAAATGTTTTAGCAATAACCCTTTTTAGTGGAAATTTTATAAATTACACGAAAATTGATGGAAGTGCTGTTCTGCATTAAACAGGATTGCTGAGCTAGGAGCTAAGCCTGTACTAACTCTCCTTATCCAAATGCGATAGTCATTGATACATACTTTGGGTTTTTATGGAAGTTAAAAAGGTTGCCTACAGTATTTAATAAATCAGAACATCTTATTTTCTAACCAAGCTGAACAACAGAGTATAAACATTATGCTTCACAATGTTGTTGTACCTCTCCCCATAGTAGCACCTATCAATGCAATACCCATGAATCTGCAAAATTTCGGTACCATTTTTTTAAGAAAGCTTATCAGATCCCTGGACTTGAACAGAGGGAGGACGCCTAGATTACAAGATGTCAGGCTCAGAGGACCTTCCTAAAGGCAAAAACACCAGACATTAACAAAAGGTAACAAACTACGATGGTACGTTCCCTAAGACAAATCACTAAGCAAAACTCAACAAAGCAAAATGTAAGCATATTTATCAAAAACAAGAAGCTCAACAGTAATTACCTGAGGATGGATTCAAGACCCACACACCACCCCACCCCTTATGATGTCTATCCTGTAGCCCTTATTTATACAGGTCATCAGGCACCCTTGTTCCAACTCAGCTTATGCTCCAATATTAAGGTGCCTACAGATGATTGATTGCCACAAAATAATCCATTTTGCTGCTGCCAAAATCCTAACATATGCCACCTCTATCCCATTTTGGAATCTTGAGTCCATTCTCCAAGCTTCAATTATAATTCTTTTGGCTATCCAAGTCTACAAAGAGATGCTAGACACAAAAAGTCACATATTGTAACTTTATGTAAGGACTCCCATTCAGCAGAATACATTCCAACAATAAGGAACAAACTAGATGGATATATATCACACAGATGGATTTCAAAAACTTTATGTGGTATGAAAGGAAAAGACACAAAAGGCTCTGCACTAGCTATGTACTGTGTAATTCTATTTATATAAATTCCTATAGCAGGAAAAATTAATCTACGGTGGCAAAAAGATTAGTGGCTGTCCATGTAATAAGAATTGAATAGACAGAGGCACAAAACACATTTATTGGGGTGATGGAGATGTTTCATGACTTAAGAGTGGAAATTTCTGTGTGTATAAATTCATCAAAACAGAACTGTACATCTAAAATCTGTGCATTTTATTTTACATAAATTACATTTCAATGAAAATACATTTTTAAAAAAAGCTCATAATATTTAATGTAGAAAAAACAAAGCCAGGGTTAATTTCACCACTCTGCTAAAATATATTTTGATAAAAGAATGCCGCTGTCTTATTTTGCATTTTTCTTTGGAGGTATCTTCATTAATGCTACTAGAGCTGCTTTCTCTTTACCTGAAATTTAATCTTGTCACAAGATAAATGGACCCATAACACTTTTAGAATTGATGGGATACTATAAGCAACTTTCATGTACAGTTCCTTAAAACAAAAATATTAGTTCTACCAATTAAACAAATTATATGTAGGTAAAACTCTACAATGCATAAAGTGTACTTTAAATTATTACATAACATTTAATTTCACATCTATGTGGAAGTTTTAGCTGTATTATGATGTACTGTATGAACTCAATACAACACAGAAAACTTTAAAATGACATCTTTAAAGTGTCCTTGGTTTACACAGCACTGAATGCTGTCAGATCACTAATCCAAGTGATCAACCTAAGTGCTGGGACTCCAGACTCAAAAAGGAGATAGTAAACACAGGAGTCAGGATTAGCAATTATTTTGTTTGGGTATGGTATTTCATAACAGTTTTAAATAGAATAAGCAACAATACAGGTTCTGCTTCAGAGGTGGCAACTGGCCAAGTTTGCTATAATTTTTCATAAGCATTTTACTTAAATCAAGCAGACTTTTAAAAATGATGTGAAATTTGACAAAGGTTAGTTCTGATTAGGTTTGTACAATAAAACCCTGAGAGTTTTCACAGCTATTTTCAAAGCTTTAAGTGTTACAAAGCAATAATCAGTTATAAGTGTAAAACATCTCATTTCAAAACACCCAACACCTATTTTGGTCGTATCTTAGTAAAAAATATTCCATAAAAATCTGTCCATAATCCAGATACATCCTTATACAGTACAACGACCATGGGGTTTTCCAATTACTTCCAGAGTCTATTAGGTACTATTTATTTTAATTATAAGTAATAATAATGGCAGAAATTGAAGGAAGAAATACCTCGGTAGGGGTTATACAACGTTTATCTAATGTCAAATGTGGTTCACTCTCTTAAGGAGGCTCACTGACACAGTCGTTGAACGCCAACAGCGTTTCTCAGCCATTCAAGGGCTGACTACAGGCTCATGGACAAAAATACACGTACGTGTCAAAACCAAATTGGGGTATAGGACTGACTTAACACAGCAACCCTAGAACATGCACTCTTTTAATTATTTTACCATGCTTAATCTAACTTAGAATACGTGTATCAAACACTATGTACAAGATTCTGGGCTGTGACCTCAAAGAATGAGATTTTAAACAGTTTAGAGGTGACTCAAAAAGGCACCAAATAGAAACCGGCTGACTTAGAGAACCACCAATGTCACCCCTAGGTGATGGGTAAAGAAATAAGGAACGGAAAGACTCCGGACCGAGCCGGCTCATTATGTATCTCTTAACATAACCCTAGAAATGTTTCCAATTCTGAGTAGACTAGCGAAGGACAAAACCTTGTGGCAGGCCTAGGGGGTCAGATCGCGATCGGGTGGGCGGAGAAAAGCCCAGGTGCGAGGGCGCCAGCACCGTCACTCTAATGATGAGAAGGCAGCGAACGTCATCAGCGGGCTGGAGAAGGGGCCGGGGGCCACACGGACCGGAGGGAGGGACACGTGGTCACAGCAGACGCGAGCCGGCGCCCGGGGAGTCGGGAGCTGAGAGGCTCCTTCCAGGACGTCTCGTGAGACGGGTGGGGGAGGGGGAGAGCACTTACTTCGATTATCTTCTCCTTCTTTTTCTGCTCCGCCTTTTTACTGCCCCCGGCCTGAGCCTGTTTCTTGGGGGGCATCGCGGAGAAAGATGACAGCGGCCACACTTAAGCGCAGCTGGATACCGTCAGGGGTTTTGGCCCTGCGGCAAGAGGAGGAGGAAGACCGGGGCCGCCGTCGCCGCACCGCACGGAAAGTAAGCCGCTCATTCGCCCCCTAAACGCGGCCTTTGCGACAGGTCGGCGCCGCGGAGCATTGTGGGTAGCGAAGAGAGGCGCCCGGAAGAGGAGCTGCGCGTGCGCGTTTGCAGCGTCTCACCTAGAGGGGGCAGGGACGGGACGTGGGAAAATGACTCCGCGTCACAGGTGATATTGTGCACTCCCGGGGCTTTTTCTAAATGGGGAGAGGCTTGGGGGTGAATCTGGGCAAGGGGGTCTAGTCCTGTGCGGGTCTGGACTTCTCGCCCTCTTTCACTGAGAATGAGCGACTCTTGGCCATCGTGGCTTCAGGTGTGAACTCTTCCTTCCCATCCCGAGCGACTACCGAGCAGCTGCCGCAATTCGGGGCTGCTTCGTGGGCAGCAGGTTACTCAGCTACTTTCACGTGCCCTGGTGAAGCAGGGCTGGACGGCCCGCGAGTGTTTCAGATTCCCACGAAGGATTACAAAGAAGTGAGAATTTCTTTCCTTTTATGTGAAGGGTCTGTTTATTTGAAGAGCACTGGACATAGAGTTACAGAGAAGAGGGCACTTGAACTTCTTTAAAGTACTACGTATTTGTCAAATTATTTTCAGCTTTTGGGAAAGTGCCTAGATCCGTGGTTCTCAACCTTCCTAATGCCGTGACCATTTAATACAGTTTTTCATATTGTGACGAAAATAATTTTATGGTTGGGGGTCACCACTACATGAGGAACTGTATTAAAGGATTGCAACTTTAGGAAGGTTGAGAACTACTGGCCTAGATTATTCCCCAAAACTACTTTATGATGTGAAAGTAACCACACTTAGTTTGAGCTTAGTTTAAGTGCCTGGTAAATGCACAGACCGCTTGGACTTAAGACACATTATTTAATCAAATTATCACAACAATTAGATGGGAGTTGTCACTATTCCTATATAGAAGAAACCCCCTGAAAAGGAAGAAAGATGTTCGAGTTTATTTTAAGGGCTAAGCCAGGGATTCCAACCTGGCAGTCATAACTTCAGCAGACATGCCTGTCATCTAACATTACAAAAGTAGATCCTGTTTAAAAGGGTACATACTGTTAATATTTGTACAAACCAAAATACTGTCTTTATAATGGCTGTTTTTAAAAATGACTGTTGTTGCCTGCCATTCGATCCTATAATTCCTTTACTAGGTATATACTCAAAAGACCAAAAACCACATTATAACAAAGATATCTGTACCAGAATGTTTATTGCAGCCCAATTCATAATTGCTAAGTCATGGAAGAAGCCCAAGTGCTCATCAATCCACGAATGGATTAGTAAATTGTGGTACATGTATACCATGGAATATTATGCAGCCTTAAAGAAAGATGGAGACTTTACCTCTTTCATGTTTACATGGATGGAGCTGGAACATATTCTTCTTAGCAAAGTATCTCAAGAATGGAAGAAAA